>JABMDN010015925.1:0-13230 GCA_017165825.1 Hepsetus odoe
ATATATATATATATATATACACACATATATATTATAATATATAACAATAATAAACAAGTAGTGTAATGTTATGATGATGAATTGTGGAGTCTTATTGCAGCAGGTAGGAATGACCTGCGGTAGCGTTCTTTCTTACACTGCGGGTGTAACAGTCTGCTGCTGAACGAGCTGCTCAGTGCTCGTACAGTCTTGTGTAGGGGGTGGCAGGTGTTGTCCATGATGGATGTTAGTTTGGACAACATCCTCTCCTCCCCTACCTGCTCTATGGACTTGAGCGGACAGTTCAGGACAGAGCTGGCCCTCTTGACCAGTTTATTTAGTTTCCCTCTGTCCCTCTCTGCGACTCTTCCACACCAGCAGACCACAGCGTAAAAAACAGCCGACGCTACCACAGTGTCATAAAATGTCCTCATGAGTTGTAAAAAAAAGGGGGGTGGTCTTCCTCATCCTCGTGTCGTTCACTGCATCAAACCGTGCGTAGAAGTGGTTCAGCGCGTCTGGGAGGGAGGGGTCACCGTCACAGGCAGGTGGAGATGTCCTGTAGTTGGTGAGGGCCTGGATGCCCTGCCACATGCGCCGCGTGTCACCAGTGTTCTTGAAGTGGCCATGGAATCTCTCTGCCTGAGCTCGCTTTGCTGCTCTGATGGCCCGAGACAGGTTTGCCCTCGCTGTTCTTAGGGCGGCCTCGTTCCCTGACTTGAAGGCCTTGTCCCGGGTTCTCAGGAGTCTGCGCAGCTCCGCAGTCATCCATGACTTCTGGTTGGGTCGTGTTATGATGAACTTGGAGACAGTAACATCCTCAATGCACTTGCTGATGTAGCCAGTCACTGAAGCTGTGTACTCCTACAGGTTGTTGGAGTCACCGTAGGTTGCAGCTTCCCTAAACATGTCCCAGTCGGTGCGTTCGAAGCAGTCCTGAAGAGCAGAGATGGCTCCTGTGGGCCAGGTCTTTACTTGCTTCAGGGTGGGTCTCACGCGCCTGATGATGGGTCTGTACGCTGGGATCAGCAGCACAGAGATGTTGTCTGAGTGCCCGAGGAGGGGGCGGGGCTCCGCTCTGTACGCGCCGGCCATGTTTGTGTAAACACAGTCCAGCGTGTTTTCCCCCCTCGTTGCAAAGTTCACATGCTGATGGAATTTGGGGAAAACTGACTTGAGATTTGCATGGTTGAAATCTCCGGCAACAATAAACAGTCCGTCTGGGTGGAAGTTTTGGAGCCCGCTGATAACTCCATAAAGTTCAGCCAGCGCGTTGTTAGCATTAGCGCTGTTAGCGCTAGCACTGGGTGGGATGTAGACCGCTGTAATAAACACTGTAGAGAACTCCCTGGGCGAATTAAACGGTCTGCACCTGACTGTCAGCACCTCCAGCAGTGTCTAACAATGAGTCGATACCAGCACAGCGTTTGTACACCATTGTGTGTTTACGTAAACACACAGCCCCCCTCCGCGAGTCTTGCCGGACAGAGCGGAGTTTCTGTCCGCGCAAAACGCGGAGAGTCCGGTGAGCTGGATGGTGGTGTCCGGAACGCTGTCGCTGAGCCATGTCTCCGTAAAAACAAAAACACAGCAGTCTCTGTCCTCACACTGGGTGTTCAGCTGGGGTCGTATACAGTCCAGTTTATTATCCAGGGAGCGGACATTGGCGAGGAGGACGGACGGGATAGCCGGTCAGCTAGCGTTAGCCTTGAGCTGAGCCCGGACCCCAGCACGCTTGCTGCGTTTCTGTTTCCTCTCACACCACTTTCTATGTCCTCTCAGTCGGCCAGGTACAGCAGGCGATCTCGGGGACTGAAGGCCTGGTCTTCTCAGCATGCCGAGCTCCCGTAGCGTTGTTTGGAGAGTCGCTGGAAGACTGAATCCTGGCTGATTCCTGAGCTCCAGCAGTGTTTGGCGGTTAAATTTAAGAGCATTCACAGGTGTGACGCTCATGTGCAAGTCTTATGGTGAAAGTAGTCGGATGAAAGACTTTTTTACAGACTTTAGCACCAAAGTTTGGACCCTGGAGCGGCCGCTGCGTGTTACCGCGCCGCCATCCTGGATCATCTTCTCTACCTTAAAGTTCCCGTAAACCTTCAAGTTGCTTTGTCTAAGTCTCTGCCTGGCTCTTCTCCCTTATCTGTTTACGTCTTTCACACACACATCTACTATATCTATAACATTTAGACCTGATTTTTTCTCTCCTTACTCCAAAACTGCAGTACAATTTTGAACATAATATGCTTCAGATGGTTTGAACTAGTTTTGCCTCCACATTCCCCCTTTTGATCATTTAAATCAACCTCAGCACAACAACATGCAAAAAGTAAGGCAAAATATGGCAAAAACTAGAGTTTCTTACATCATTACCAATACAAACTCAGCATGATTAATAATTCATCATTAATGATTTTCTTCACTGACAATAAACACAGAATCTGTTTCAGCTCGATCATGATTACCTAGAACCAAAATCAAATCAGATCGATAAATCATATTAGATCAAAATCATAATCACATCAAATCAAATCATAATTGAATCACAAATGCAAAGAGCAAAGCTAAACATAAAAAGCGATTCAAAATTCCTTTTTGTCAACTTCATCACTAGTGAAACTGTCTTGTATTTCCATATGCAATGTTCCCCCATTCGCTCAGGCATAGAAGAGTCATGTTTCGGCCAGGCCCTTCGCGGTAGAGCGCTACAGTTAAACCCAACAACATCATTTTTCCACATGAGTCAGATTAGCAGCAGGTCGAAGCTGATCTGTGTTCCTGAAAATCTCTAACACATTAATCACACTCAAAGTTGTCCAGTGTACCATACAAGTGCTGCAGTCTGCACTGGGACCAGCATCATTTATATTAGCTTCTGTTGCCGACTTGTTGGTTGATGGAATTACCGACCCGGCAACCCCCAGTCACTGATAAGGTTCTCTTCATCTCCAGAGACGGGGCACATGCCATGGTACCTTTGCATTGTCGCAGTGATTTGGTCCTTCCCTTGTTTGCGACTGGTGCACTTCCTGCCACCGTCATTAGTAAGATGATAACAGTTACCATCAAAATAAAATTTTCTCTAGTCATATTTCAATCAGGGCAGTGTTCTATTAAGTGTTCGGGTGAGCCTTTGTCTTTCTTCACGGGTCTGTGCTCGGAGGGCAGGATATACCCGTTACGCCCTCATCCCACTTCACAGAGACTCCGTCACACCCTTTACCCTCACCCTGTCACCTGTTTCCACCCTCACGCGCTTCCAGTGTGATGTGTGGATCTGCGTAGCTCTCTCTGCTTCCCGGCGGTAGGTGTTGTCAGCAACACTTGAAACGTTCCTGTCCAACGCCTGGACTTCCGATGCTTCCATCTAAACTTCTTTACCAGGATCAGGTCACCAGGTCTCAGGTCATGTAGAGGACCCTCTGCTGTCCTTCTTTAACCTGCTGGTGGACAGAGCGGAGAATAGCAGACAAAAAACAACAATATTTCATCATCACAGTGTTGTTAAACTTGCTCCTGCTGCTTTACCTCCAGGTGGTTCCATGCCAAAGTTCATAGATTTACCAAACAAAATTTCAAATAGGCTCAAATTCATTCTGGCTCAACTGAGTTACTCTCTAGGCAAATTAAGCACGAATGGCAATATTTTCTGCCACAGCTGAGAGTCCCTTAGTAAACCACTAAATTTCATAATGTCCATCATCCCCCCCTTTGACGCACTGGTCTGGGTATAATGCAAATGGTCTCAGTGCGCTTATTTGAAAGTGATTTACTTTGTGGTAAGATAATATGGGCCAACAATGTCATTTGCTATTTAACAAACTGAACCTTAGACAGACTGACCTTGTGGCCATTCTCAGCCAAATGGTTTGTAGAGACAGTGTGTCATTTCTACACTGTGATTGGCTGGGTGCTGCAATCAGAAAATCATCAAAAACTGCAGCAGTGCGGTCCCCGGGGACAAAGCTCAGGAAGCTAATGAATTGTGTAGTGCATGGTTAAAGTTAAAAGCAAACCAAGACTGACAGTCAGGGTGTACATGCACACTGAAAAATGCTTTGGCCGATTCAATCACAGAGAACCATGTGGAATCGGGTGGATTTTGAGATAGGATGCTATATGGATTTGAAACTATGGGTGCACGGGCCTGTACTGGAGCACTGACTGCTTGCAAAAAAATATATGTATCCATTTGGTGGGTTGACCCCTGTCCCTGATTTTGGACAGGAAATAACAGCTGGTCTAACAGCTGGTCTACTGGTCTAATATCATCAATTCCTGTTTAAGTGGGCATTGTGGTTGACAAGGCCTGTATGCGGATTTAGGAATTATCATTATTATTATTAACACCCGCAGTGTGTCCATTCCAGAACAGTTTCTCTAACTGAATGGTCTGTTGTGGGTGCTCTCACTCTCCCACTGTCCCATTAAAACCCAGGCAGGATCAGCAGCAACCCAAGCTGTACAATGCAAATGATCTGAAGACATAAAATCCCTGTCCCCTGGTCTCACCCTGTCCCAGAAGCAGAGGTAAGAGTAAGAGAGATAACAGTACGGTACGCTCACATAAGGAAGGAGAAGGAGATAGGACAGATTTCCTTTTTTTTTTTTTCAGAGTCAAATAAAAATGTTAATTTTTGCCCTTCAGTTCTCAGTGTTAACTTTTACATTCCCTTAAACCCATCAACTTGAGATGGTGTGTAAGCTGTGGTGTGTGTACACTGCATTTGTGGGTGTCAGTGTGTGTGTGGGTGTACAAGTTTGTGACTGTAAATGTGAATTAGAATCATGCAACCTGATCACCACTCCTTCCGAGACATCCCCTTCCCCCGCCTCCTGCTGTCAATCACTTCCTGTCTGGTGCCCGTTGCTGCCACTGCAGCCCCATCATGGTTGTTTCCTGGTCCACGATGAACTTGATCATGTCCTCTGGTCGAACTGTTCAGAAATTCCTTTGCCCAGTGATCCACGTCACCACAGATGAAACATCCACTGTACTCAGCTCTGTGTCCACCTCTGCAATTTCCTCTGCCTGATCCACACCAGACTGTTTCTGCCACCACCTCCCCTCACAGCTGTCAGGTTCAGCCTGGTCAGAGAGGCATCATGCAGCTGTTGCTGTTGCTTTTTGGTTCTCCCCTTGAGTTTCTTACTCAGCAGTTCCTCAGCATGCTCCTTGTGTTTGTTAATGGTAGACACATGTTCAGTTTTCCTAATATGTACAGTTTATATAGTATATAGTGTATATAGTACAGTTTATATAGTATATAGTGTATATAGTACAGTTTATATAGTGTATAGTGTATATAGTACAGTTTCTATAGTATATAGTGTATATAGTACAGTTTAAATAGTATATAGTGTATATAGTAATAATAATAATAATAATAATTTTTATTTATATAGCGCCTTTCTCGAACCTTACAGAGCAGGGCAGGAAGGAAAAAAAAAATAATAATAATAATAATAAGTAAATAAATAAATAAAAAATACAAACAGTTAATACAAACACAAAGACAGAAAATAAACAGCAGAATAAGGAAATTAAGAACTGGGAGAAATGGAATAGCACAAACTGAATAGATATGTTTTTAACTGAGTTTTAAAGAGGGACAGAGAGGACATTAAGCGCAGGTTTTGAGGGAGGGAATTCCAGAGTTTGGGGGCAGCAACACTAAATGATCTACCCCCCATGGAGGCTAACCTGAATTTAGGAACTGAGAGTAACCCTGTGCCGGAGGAGCGAAGTGAGCGGGTGGGAGTGTATGAATGGAGTAAATCAGTGAGGTATGAAGGAGCAGATCCATGAAGGGCTTTAAATGTGATAAGAAGCAGCTTGTACTGAATACGATACGATATGGGCAGCCAGTGAAGTTTGTGGAAAACGGGGGTGATATGTTCAGATTTTTTGGAGAAGGTGAGAACACGAGCTGCAGAGTTTTGCACGTACTGGAGCCTGGCTAATGTTCTACTTGGGAGACCAAAGAGTAGAGCATTGCAGTAATCGAGACGGGACGTTATAAAAGCATGAACAAGTATTTCTGCATCCTTCAACGAAAGAGATAAGCGGAGACGTGAGATGTTTCTGAGGTGAAAGAAAGCATTTTTCACAACTGTATTAATGTGAGATTCAAATGACAGAGAGGGATCGAATATAACACCTAAATTCCGAACAGAGGGTGAGGGGGTAACAAGAGCATTTTCAATAGATACACTGAAATTTTGGAGTTTAGTGATGAGTGATTTTGAGCCAATTAATAAAAGTTCTGTTTTGTCAGTGTTAAGCTTGAGAAAGTTAGAGGTGAGCCATAGTTTTATGTCATGAATACACGCTGTGAGGGAAGGGGGCGGAGCGGCTGAAATGGAGGCGGTAATGTAGATTTGGGTATCGTCAGCATAGCAGTGAAAAGGCCATGGTTTCTAATAATATGACCGAGAGGGAGAATATAAATTATGAATAACATAGGTCCAATAACAGATCCCTGAGGGACACCCTGTTTAACTGGAGTAGGAGATGATCTGCTGTTGTGGAGGCGGATGAATTGCTGTCTATCAGTAAGATAGGATGTGAACCAAGAAAGAACGGTACCAGAGAGCCCAATGGCTGAAAGGCGGGAAAGAAGGATCTTATGATTGACAGTGTCAAAGGCAGAGCTTAGATCTAAGATAAGGAGGATACTGAGGGAACCAGAGTCAGCGCTGAGTAAAAGGTCGTTGGTGACCCTTAGCAGGGCAGTCTCGGTGCTGTGGAATGGACGGAAACCTGACTGAAACGGCTCATATAAATTGTTAATTGTTAAATGTTCCTGCAGCTGAGCAGCTACAACCCTTTCAAGGAGCTTTGAAATAAAAGGTAGATTAGAAATAGGTCTGTAGCTGCTCAGATTGCTGGGATCCAAAGTGTTATTTTTCAAAATAGGTGTAACAGCAGCAGTTTTCAGGCCAAGTGGCACAACACCAGAGGAGAGTGAGCAGTTTATGAGATGGGAGATGGAGGCAGAGATGGCAGAGAAGCAGGATTTAAGAAGAGAAGTAGGTGCTGGATCAAGGACGGAGGTGGAAGAACTGATTTTCCTAATTAATTCAGTAACAGAGTTTGAGTTTGTAAGAGAGAACTTGGTGAAGGTTGGTACCGGGGTTTCTAGGAGAAAGTTACAAGATGGTGGAGGGGTATCAGTGAAAAGTTTATATATCAGATCGATTTTGTTTTGAAAAAAATGAAGAAAGGACTCACATGAGTGAGAACCTGAGAGAGAAGGTGCTGGGGGCTGAAGAAGTTTCCTCACACTAGTGAACAGGGCCTTGGGTTTACAGCTGCTGCTGTTGATGATGGAGGAGAGGTACCGAGAGCGAGCAGTATTAAGGGCAGATCGATATTTATGCATGTGATCAACATACAGCTGAGAGTGCACTGTGAGACCTGATTTCTTATACAGCCGTTCAAGTCACCTCCCAACAGCTTTCATGGACCTCAGTTCAGGGGTGAACCACGGAGAGGAGTGAGAGGAAGGTACAGTCCTGATTTTGACTGGAGCAAACTTATCTAAAACGGCAGAAATGGAGCGGTTGTATAAATTCAGAATGGCCTCAGGACAGGAGAGGTTAAAGAAATTTGAAAGAGGAGATGTAAGCAGGTCAGAGGTGAACCCTTGAATGTCAACAGAGTTCAAATTTCTATATGAAATTGTAGATTTTTTACATAGATTATCTAAGGTTAGTTCAAAAGCTAATTCGATACAATAGTGATCAGAAATACCAACAGAAGAACAGTTTACAGAAGCGTTTTTAAGTCCAGATGAACAAATCAGGTCCAGTATGTGTCCACGTGTATGTGTGGGGAAGTTCACATGCTGAGTGAGATGGAAACATTCAAGAAGGGCCAAAAGTTCTGAAGTAGTTGGAGAGACGGTGTCTATATGAATGTTAAAGTCACCGAGCAGGATGATGTTTTCAGACAGGGCACAGGTAAGTGTGAGATGTTCACTGAAGTCCGAGAAGAACAGAGAAAGAGACGTAGAAGGTGGTCGATAAATCAAAATTACAACAAGCGGTTTAGTACTGACAGTTCTGAACACAAGATATTCAAAAGAGGAGATATCATGGAAGTCCAGAACCTTAACTTGCACCCCATCCTGAACGACAGCAGCCAGGCCTCCACCTCGGCCCTTTCCACAAGGCTTACACAGGTATCTGTAGCCTGCAGGAGTGAGCTTGTTCAGTTCCAGAAAGTCATTGCTGGGTTGCCATGTTTCAGTTAATAAAAGCATGTCCAGTTTTTTATCCAAAATTAGTTCTCTAAGTATGAGAGCTTTGTCAGTCAGAGAGCGGATGTTTAAGAGGGCTAAACTTGTGCTTGTTATCACGGGATGATGTTCAGAGTCAGGGTGGTTTGGGTCCATGTTCAGAGTTCTCAGGTGATCAGAGTGGACTCCACGGTGAGACGCAGTAGAGAGCGGGTGGTGACGGTCAGGCCGGGAGGACCAGATTGAAGGGACTGCAGAAGGAGAAGTGTGATGAATGAAGTGCTGAATTCTGGAGGCACGGTGAATATAACGGGGACGGCGGGCGATTCCGAGCGCTTTGCAGAGGCCGTATGAACTCGAGTCCAAGCGAGCCAGACAGTTCCAGTCCCGGAGCTGAGACGGCGTGTATTCAAACCCCATTGATTAACCAGCCAGACACCAAACATCCAGAGCAAAACGCCTGGCTGATCAGATCCGTAAACGACCAGAACACCGAACCACACACACACCTCACTGTTCACGTTAGCCAGAACCCCGCAAGCCTCACCCACCTGTAGTGTTGAGACGGCCGTTTAGTAGCGTTCGGAAGGCAGACCGGCCGTAAAGAACTGGACGAACAGAGAAGGAGAGAGTGGAGACTCACTCACCAGCTCTGAGCAGGTGCAGGGTGTGCAGGGTGAGCAGGGAGAGGACTCGCAGAACAGGGGTGAGACGGGGACGTGGGTCTGGGTCGCTACTCGGAACACGGAGTTTACACACGATGAATGTCCGGATAGTCCACAGAAGGCTGACGCTGGAGCAAGAAGTAAATCCAGCGCAATCCAAACAGTAGCACGGGAAAAGTTGCGGGAAAAGACTAAACAAATAAACAAACAAACAAACAAAACAAAATTCCAATGGAAAGCGGCAGCCAGACGCGCGCAGCAGTACTCCCACCGGAACCGAAAGTCAACAAAATGATGGAAGTGTAAAGTGTTGATGTGAAAATCACATCAATCACATAGTACAGTTTATATAGTATATATTCAATTCAATTCAATTCAATTTATTCTTATATAGCGCCTTTTACAACACAGTTGCCCCAAGGCACTTTACAATGGTGATGGATGGTGGAACAGGTTACAGTGATAGATGTTAAAGCTGGACGACTACGAAGGAGAGGAACCAAAAACTCCACTATGTGGAGAAAAAAAACCTCTGAGGGTCCAAGGTCAACCGGCTACCCAACCCTCTTGGGTATACTAACAGTACAGAGTTAGTTTGGTTTTAAACTCCAGGATCAGTGAGGAGTCCCAAGTTGCTTCCAGGTACCAATGAGCTGCCAGGGTCCCTTGGCGCATCAGATGCATCACACAGACCAGATAGTAGCTCGGCATTGGACCCAGGTGATGACCACAGCGGGCCCACCCGGACATGTGGGGAGAGAAATGGAATGAGGGGGTCAGTAATGAGCAGGATCCAGTAGTGACAGACACAGAAATGAAACAACAGTGCGATGGCATGTACAGCAGCACCAGCGACATTAGTAATGGTGCGCTATGGTGATTGGTGCGGGTAAGCTAAACTAAAGAAGTAAGTCTTCAGCCGTGATTTAAAGACTGAGACTGAATCGGCATCCCGTACAGAAGCAGGCAAGCTGTTCCACAATCTAGGGGCCCTGTAACTGAAAGCTCGTGCTCCAATACATTTATTTATGCGAGGGACAATTAGGAGATCTTTATTCTGGGATCTAAGTGGGCGGTTAGGTGTATAGGCATTAAGCAGTTCGGTTAGGTATATTGGGGCAAGACCTTTAAGTGCCTTGTAGGTTAAGAGGAGGAGCTTGAAGTCAGCCCTGTACCTAACAGGAAGCCAGTGAAGCGAGGAGAGTATGGGAGTTATTTGTTCGTACTTCCTGCTCCTGCTAACAATCCTAGCGGCTGTGTTCTGAATGCGCTGTAGGGTGCTTAATGTGCCCTGAGAGCTTCCAGAAAGTAGGGCATTACAGTAATCTAATCTACTGCATACAAATGCATGTACTACTTTCACCGTGTCTTCCATTGACAGAAAACGCCGTAGTTTGGCAATGTTCCGAAGGTGCAGGAAGCATGTCTTCGCAACTGCATTAACACGGGGATTAAATGAAAGATTTGAATCGAAAATAACACCAAGGTTACGTGCCAGAGTACTAACTGAAAACTTCAACCCTGCATCCCGGATATGCGAAATGAAGTTGGCCCTATCTACATCACTGCTACAAAACAAGAGCAGCTCAGTTTTTTTGGGGTTTAGTGAGAGGAAGTTGTTATTCATCCAATCTTTAATATCACTGAGGAGCTAATTAAAGTGCCGGTTGATGCTTTATCACACGATTTAACAGATAGGTATAGCTGAGTGTCATCAGCGTAGGAGTGGTAACTAACATTATGCATCCCTATAATCTGTATAATTAGGGCAGCGGTGGCCTAGTGGTTAGGGCGTCAGCCACATGATCGGGGGTTCGAACTCCTTCCCAATAGGTTGCCCTGAGGTACCCTTGAGCAAGGTGCCGTCCCCATCACTGCTCCCCGGGCGCTTTCAATAGCAGCCCACTGCTGCACATGTGTGTATGGGTGAAATGCAGAGAGCGAATTTCCCATTTGTGGGATTATAAATAAAGGATTATTATTATTATTAATAGCGCTTAGTGGGAGCATGTAGAGGGAGAAGAGCACTGGGCCCAACACCGACCCTTGTGGGACTCCATAGTTAACTAGTGACATAGGTGAGGGGGTGCCATAATCATCCATTTGGATGAAGTAGTAACGGTTTGTGAGATAGGAGTTGAACCATTTAAGGGCTGTTCCGCTAATGCCGACAGTGGAGTGAAGCCTATGTACTAAAATGGAGTGATCTACCGTGTCGAACGCAGCACTAAGATCTAACAGAACAAGAACAGTGATGTTTCCTGCATCACTTGAGACCATTATATCATTCACCACTCTAGTTAGAGCAGTTTCTGTGCTGTGGCCAAGCCGGAAGCCTGATTGGAATTTATCTAAGAGGTTATGCGTGTCTAGATATGACTGCAGTTGTCTCGCAACTAATTTTTCCAGAATCTTAGAGAGAAACGGGACATTAGAGATAGGTCTATAGTTACTTGGTGAGCGAAGGTCCAAGTTAGGTTTTTTAAGCTGTGGTCTAACCACTGCTGTTTTAAACTGATTGGGGACTACACCTGAGGTCAAGGATGCATTCATGATATCAAGTATAGGTGTTGATAGTACTCCTAAGGATTCCTTCAGGAGCTTGGTTGGAAAGGGATTTAACCGACAGGTCGTGGACTTTGCCTTGGCTATAACAGAAATTAGCTCAGAGGCATCGATGAGATTAAAATCACTAAAATATTGTGAGCACTGCTCTGGTAATGGATTAATTCGAGGGCTAATAGGGCACATTTGGAGCCTAATGTAGTTAATTTTATCATTAAAAAACTTAAGAAACCTATCGTTAGTAATACTACACGCTGAGTATATAGAGACAGTTTATATAGTATATAGTGTATATAGTACAGTTTATATAGTATATAGTGTATATAGTACAGTTTATACAGTTTATAGTGTACATAGTACAGTTTATATAGTATATAGTGTATATAGAGCCAGTTTATATAGTATATACTGTATATAGTACAGTTTATATAGTATATAGTGTATATAGAGACAGTTTATGTAGTATATAGTGTATATAGAGACAGTTTATATAGTATATAGTGTATATAGTACAGTTTAAATAGTATATAGTGTATATAGAGACAGTTTATGTAGTATATAGTATATATAGAGACAGTTTATATAGTATATAGTGTATATAGTACAGTTTATATAGTATATACTGTATATAGTACAGTTTAAATAGTATATAGTGTATATAGAGATAGTTTATATAGTAGATAGTGTATATAGTACAGTTTAAATAGTATATAGTGTATATAACGACAGTTTATATAGTATATAGTGTATATAGAGACAGTTTATATAGTATATAGTGTATATAGTACAGTTTGAATAGTATATAGTGTATATAGAGACAGTTTATATAGTATATAGTGTATATAGCACAGTTTATATAGTAAATAGTGTATATAGAGACAGTTTATATAGTATATAGTGTATGCAGTACAGTTTATATAGTATAAAGTGTATATAGTACAGTTTATATAGTATATAGTGTATAGAGACAGTTTATATAGTATATAGTGTATACAGAGACAGTTTATATAGTATATAGTATGTTTAGTATATAGTGCAAATATTACAGTTTATATAGTATATAGTGTATAGAGACAGTTTATATAGTATATAGTGTATATAGAGACAGTTTATATAGTATATAGTGTATTTAGTATATAGTGCAAATATTACAGTTAATATAGTATATAATGTATTTAGTACTCTTTATAGCCACTAGTATACACACTGAAGATCATAATTAGAGAACAACCTTAAATTTTCTAATCGTCAAGGTCACTATTTCTGCTGATCTAGAAAGGATCCAATCAGGAGTCAAAGAGCAGTATTTTAAAAGCAAGAGTAGCTGGTCGTTCCAAATCTGTGATTTCTAGAATGTTGCACCTTTACAATGTCACACACTTATTCAAGTACTCTGCAGCGACCAAACCTCTCACCGGAAGCAGGAAGAATCGGAAGGCTAGACGAGCCTTTGCTGAGGAGCATGTTGTGTGGATAGAGGAGAACTGCTCCAAAGTTCACTTTAGTGATGAAAGTTAGTTTCATCTATTTGGGTCTGATGGGAAACATTATGTTTGTCATCAAACTGAGGAAAGACTGAACCCTAGCTGTGTTAATAAGTCATAGCATTAACTTAATAAGTTACTAAGTAAAAAGTGGAGGAGGGAGTGTCATGGTTTGGGGGGTTTTTCTGCAGCTGGAGTTGGGCCTCTTTTTCAGCTACATGGCAGAGTGAATGCAGATGTTTACCAGAACCTTCTTCCACAACACATAGTTCTTTCCCTGCATTCATCATCCAGTCA
>JABMDN010015929.1:0-12203 GCA_017165825.1 Hepsetus odoe
ACCGAATGTCTGGCGAATGTTGAACCCACTGCCAACTTTACTTAGGTGCTCAACGGTACCTCAGGGCAACCTACTTGTGAAGGAATCGAACCCACAATCTTCCAATGCAGGGACAACTCCCTAACCACTAGGCCACCGCTGCCCTTATATATAATAAGCTCTCTCAGGAGCACAGTGATAGTATCTCCCATCAGATAAGATAAAGTTCTTGTAACTGGTGAGTAAAGTGTTATATTGTAATACAGCACTGTAAGTGAGAGCTAGCCTCAAAGTACAACCTCCACATGCGTGGTGCTTGAAATAAAATAAAATTATAAATTAGATCTTTAAGTTTCAGTATAAAAAATGATTTAAACATTCTAAAAATAGAGAACCCAATTAAACATCTGAAAAAAAATTACACATTAATTTATCATCAAAACTACTTATCATGAGCAGGGTCGAGGGTGGTGCTGGAGCTGAACCTAGAGTGAAAAGCAGAGAAACACCTTGTATAGGTCATCACAGTGCAGAAAGACAAGCCCACTCATGGTCATTCCTAGGGTGCAATTAAGCATCTCCAATTCACCTGACATTTGTGTCTTTGGGATGAAACCAGGGCACCCAGCAGAAACCCATGCTTTTTAATTCCACTTGACTCTTCACATTTGGTAAGTTAGCTTGATTTGTCCGTTGTTTATACTGCAGTTTAGGTTCTTACTTGGAGTGCCTGTTGCTAGTGTGTCTCGGTAGTCTTTGTTTTTCTTATTTTCACCACTCGCTGCATCCGCAAAGCAACCAGCATTGTGGATGATCCCTCCCACACTCTCTTCTCCCTCCTACCATCCGGGAAAAGGTTCCGCAGCATACGGGCCTCCACTTCCAGGATGGGAAATAGTTTCTTCCCCCTGGCCATCAGACTCCTGAACTCTTAAACCGCCAATATCTACCCAGTCCTCCTTTTCCATCTAGTATTTATTTCTCATGTTGCACTCTGCACTTTACCAATAACACTGCTACACTTTAATCTACCTGGGCTGCTTTGTTCCGAACACCATGGATGAATGTACTGTCTGTCGTGCCGTCTGTTGTTGTCTGTCCTGTCTGCACTTGTTGCCCTGTTTTGTGTACTGTTTTGTGTATTGTGTCTTATGTTGTCTTGTGTGTAGCACCAGGGTCCTGGAGGAACGTTATTTCGTTTCACTGTGTACTGTGTATATGGCTGAAATGACAATAAAATCCTACTTGACTTGTTTGACTGGTTTCACCCTGTACACTGAAACCAGGAAGTAATTAAGGTGTGAATTGGTAGGCGTGGCCTTGTTCCCACTCAACACTTAAAAGAGGGACCGGTCCGCTACAATTTGTCTGTAGCAAAAGTAGTACTTTTTCAAGATTCTGATCACATCCTAACCGAATAAAGAGAGTAATAGTTAGTATATCTCCCTGTTACCATCTGCAACTATGTGCCTACAGATACCTGTCCTTATATCTTGTAGACCATATCAATATGCTCATAACCATTGAGGGAAAAACCTCAGTAATCTCTCTCAGATTTATCTGTCCCCTCAGTCTCTCACTCAGGTCTGCGGGGGGTTATGGAACTGTCAATCTTCAATACAGAAAGCCGACTCAATCTCTGGACTGGACACCTGCAGCGCTGTCTTCTGCCTTCACCCTCTCCCACATCCCATGCCCTGTGGGCAGGGGGGAGGTACAGGCTTGCTCCTATCACGTAAATGGCGCTTTATGCCTCTCAGTCATTACCATCTTAATATTTCCTTCTTCAAATTCCATTCTGTTACTATAACCTATCCTATTAAGCTTCACATCATTGTCCTCTACCGTCCCCCAGGCTTACTAGGTAACCTTGTCTGAGCTAGATAGATCCTCCTAAGCTTGTTCCCGGATGACAACTCTCCAATGATCCTTCTTGGAGACTTCAATCTACCAGGAGAAAAGATCCATACCACTGGGCTTACGCTGCTACTATCATCTTTCAACCTGTCCCTCAGCAAATCTCCTCCTACCCACAAAGCTGGCAACACTCTTGATCTCATTTACTAGATCGCTCTCTATGGACAATATTCTGTCTACACCTTTACGTCTCATATCGCTCTTTTCTCTCCAAATTTGCTTCAGATCTAACCTCTGCCAAGTCAACGTCCTTCAAAACTAAGTTTAAAGAATCCGTAACTAATCCTTGTAAACCTTTTGCCACTTTCATCTCTTCTAAAACCACTTTGTCTTCCTGTTGTTTCAACTCTCTCCCCAGATGACTTTGCTTCATTCTTTGATGAGAAAACTGAGGCAATTAGATCCTTCCACATGACAGACAATTCTCCTGTCCAGACTCAAGCATCCTGCGACCACCAACTCCTTGGTTTCTCGCCACTCTCAATGGAGGAGGTACTGCTGCTCTTGAAGTCCAGCAATCCCACCACCTCACCCCTTAATCCGATTCCATCGTCTCTACTCCTAGAGATGTCTCCAGATCTTCTTCCATACATCAAATACTCAATGGATCTCTAAAGACTTGCCACGTTCCATCTGCCTTCAATTCAGCCATAGTTACTCCTATTCTGAAGAAATCATCTCTGGACTGCACTGACTTGAACAACCACTCCATGAAATTTGACAACTGGCATTCCCCAAGAATCTGTCCTCAGTCCCCTTCTATTTTCTCTATATATTGGCTCTCTGCAGAAGGTCATACACTCTCATGGCTTCTCCCATCATTCTTATGCAGACGACACCCAACATATCCTCTCCTTTCTCTCCTAAAATCAACAGGTTTCTACCTGAATCTCTAACTGCCTGGCTGACATCTCTGCATGGATGACCGCTCAATACCTCAAGCTCAACCCTAACAAGACTGAGCATCTCTACCTGGAAGGCCATCAATCACTGTGACAGGACCTTCACATCTCCTTTGGCGGTTCGCTTCTCAGCGAACCCAGACAACCCAGCTACTGGGCTGGACTACTGCAACTCTCCTCTGGCAGGTCTTCCACTGAAAGCAACAAGGCCACTACAACTGATTCAAAATGCCGCTGCAAGACTCGTCATCAGCTATCCCAAGTTCTCATCTTTCACTCCTCTGCTGCGTGACCTACTCTGGCTACCAGTGGCTGCTCGTATCAGGTTTAAAACTTTAACTCTTGCTTACAAGGCTACTAACAGCCTTGCACCATCTTACCTGACTGCTCTTAGCAAACACTGTGTCTCTTCTCATCCTCTCAGACCATCAAGCACTGCTCACAGGGGCACTTAGTTTTTTGCTTAGGTTGTAATAGCTAATCAGCAGTAGCTGATCTGAGCTGGTTACCAAGATGACCATGATCTAATGTGCAAACAAAGCACTGTTGTAAGTCACTCTGGATAAGAAACTGGATACTGCTAAATGCCATAAATGTAATGTTATTCATTGTTTGTCTTGTTTGATCATTGTGGCACAGTGTTTGTGAGCTGTCCACATGTGTGTAGCTGTATTTTGTGTGTTAGTTTATGCTTGTCCATGATCCTGACTTTGTGGCAGATGCGACAGGATGTAAACACAATGTGACAACATGCAAATTCCACACATAATGGCTCAAGCCTGGGAATCAAATCTATGATTTCACAGAATCTGTCATTCTGTGAAATGACAGCATTATGAACAGCACCCAGAAATATTAAATGCGCATTTAACTGGTAAAACTTACAAAACCATCTTCATAGAGAATGGCCTTTACCAATCCACAATCTGAAAAATTTTGTATAAATAAAAGAAATTCAATCATTTTTACCCTACACAGGAGTGGTTGACTCCCCAATGTCACTCCGAATGCCAGGCGCGTGATAGTATGCAAAGGCACAAAGGAAAATGGGTAATGTATGAGCAACAAAAGACCTATCATTAGTTAATGTTAATATTGAAAACAATAAACAAAAATTGTCTGCATGACACTGTGTGGTAGGAAACAACCACAGCTCTCTACAAGAACATTGCTGCTTATCTACATTGGACTAAAGATCTAGACAAGCAATAGTGGATAATAAACATCTCAAAGAATGAGACTAAAATATACTTTTTTAATGGAATGCTTTATGGCATTTAGAGAAAGGAAAACACTGCAGTTTGAGAAAAAGAACTAGGTAATGCAGCATGACAATGACCCCAAACACAATCGTTCTCTGATAGAATGATGGATGAAGAGCAAAGCAAGGTTCTCACCTTAACCTAAATGAAAGGTTGTGGAAGGATTTCATATGAGAAATCCCACTCCCAAATTTGAAGTTGTTCTGTCAAGGCAATGTACAGGACTGGTTATAGTTATCACAGCACAGAGGGGCCCACTCACTGAATTGGGGCTTTTGGACTTAAAAATATCTTTTCCCTCCTAAAGGTCTCTTCCTGAATCTCTAACTGCTTGTCTAACATCTCTTCATGGATGACATCACCTCAAGCCTAATCCAAACAAGACTGTGGAAGGCAATACTTGGAAGGCAATCAGTCACCACAGCTGGATCTTCACATCTCTTTTGGCAATTCAGTTTTTGTCCAATCTAGAACTGCTAGGAATCTTGATATCACATTTGAGGATGAGCTCCCTTTCTCCTCTCATCATTCATCTTTCTAGGTCCTGCAAATACCTTCTCTGCACAATTATAAGAATTCATCCTTTCCTCACCACCCAGGCAACTCAGCTGCTTGTACAATCCCTAGTTATATCTAAACTGGACTATTGCAACTCTCTTCTGGCAGGTCTTCCATTGACAGTAACAAGACCACTACAACCATGCGGGACCAACCCTGGCTCCCTGTGACTGCTCGCATCAGGTTTAAATCTCTAACTCTTGCTTACTTGACTGCATCAAACAACGTGTACCTTCTCATCCTCTCAGACCATCAATCAGTACTCACCTTGAACCTCCACTATTGAAGAGGAAGACATGCATCGAGGCTCTTCTCAGACCTGGCTCCTCAATGTGTAAGAGTCCGTCCCCGATGGGGCACTAGGGGGAGCTAGAGCGGTGTTGGGAGACAGGCGAGTCAGGCACAGTAATCAGGAGTGATTCCTTTCAGCTGCCCACTCCCCTATATAAACGAAAGGGAACAAGCAAACCTTGCTGGGTCGTTTTATGCTGATTCGTCTTAAAATCGTCTTACGTTTTACGTTTACATGCTGATTGAATGTTGTTAGGAAGCCAATTGACTGCACAGGTGTGGTTTCAAAGCTGACTGGTTAATTACTGCAGGTGTGTTTTGAAAGCAAACATTTACATGGGGCTAATATTTTTGACCACCCCATTTATTTTTTTATTTATTTTTTTACTATATTTGATACAAAGCAAGCCTAAAAATATCTTATATTACAAAATGTACCAAAAGCTACTAAATGGCACTGGTGAATGTTTGCTTATATCAAGTTTCATCAATGCTGCAAACATTGGAAGGAAGTTTGAAAAATTTTCCATAATTTTGGGGGGGGCTAATAATTTTGGCCTCAACTGTAAGTAGTTATGTTTATTCTTTAAAATGAAGATGAAGGGGGGGAAAAAAAAAACCCATCACCATATTTAAGAAACTGGCACAAAGTGCAAAATGGGAAAGAAAGCTAGATTGCCTGCAAGCTTAACAAATAGTTGCATTTTATCAATTAAAGGTAAGTTACCAGAGTTCCATAGAACATCAGTTTTTATTTCTAGCCATGTGACCTACTGTCTCCTACTAATCCTATTGTGTTTTAAACACTGGTCTTTGATTGGCTGACTTGGTATTTGACCTAATTCAAAAACAGTCTAGACTGAAATTTATGCATGTGCTTACCTAACCTGTTGTAACTAAATGTTTCCTCTAGCTGTATGTAGTCTTCTCCACTTCTCCTTGATTTATTTCTATTTCTAATTCCACTTTTGAGAACTACTATTTTTTTATTTTTTTATTTTTTTTTTTTATTTTTTTTTTTTTAACTAATTCAGTAATTTTCACAGTGGGTCTTGCGTACACTTCATGTTCAAAGACTTCTTTAATATTCCCTGGGATGTATATAAACCTTAGTTTTTCTAATCTTGAAGTACTTCTATATAATTGTTTGGTTGCAATATCTAAATTCTTTTCCTCAGAGGTGTCTTCTCTAATACTCATTATACCTCAACATGCACAGAACTAAACAATCGCTATCTTTCTTGTCTGTTAACAGGCTTTTGTTCTTGATTTATTTCCACTTCCAATCTTGTGTGTGTTCTTTTTTTTTTTCCAATAATATTTCTACATAAAATATGCAAAGTCAGTCTCTGGGATTTGTTGATATTTTTTTCCAGTCATGCTTATACCTATGTTTATAAAGATTTTTATTCTTACATTATTTCCTGTGCCAATTGCTTCTATTGAGCATCAAAGCATAAAAGATTCAGTTGCATACTTAGCAACAAAGATTACTTACATTTATATACATTTTTACTGCTCCTTTTTCCTCTGAACAAAGCTTTTATGATTATAGCCAGAGTTCCATTTTTGGGTCAGAGACCTCAGAAAGCTTTACCCTAGTGTTGTGTTGCATTATGTTGGTTTTGAGATCACAATTACGGCTACATTCTGTTCTCCCTTTTTAGGCAGATGTTTGTACAACAACCCTGAACAGTAAACCAGGTGTCACTGTTCTCTTTTATGACAAATTTCCCATGGGTGCTTGGACGTTATATTAGGGTTTTGCTTGAGCAAATCTATGATCACATTTTTTTTAGTCCTCTAGATCTTGTCTTGGTTTTGACAGAAATTAATTTTCAGAAGTGAAAAATAAGCGCTTTTTTTTCTCTTTTGCACCTTCTTGCAAAAAAATACAGCTATTTTAAAGCTCTATGCATAGTCCTAAGAATAGTATTTCAAGAGAAACACTGTGTAACATAATTAGCTGTTATCAAAAGGACAAAATCCTAGTGAAGAACTGAAACACAAAAATAAAGGAACATGCTAACAAAAAAAGAAAACAGAAGTACTGATTTTCAGGAGGGGTTGCATGGTGGCACAGTAGGTAGTGCTGTTATTTGACAGCAAGAGGGTCCTGGGTTCGATAACCAGGTGAGGCTGGTGTGAAATTGCCAAGAATACGAGGGAGACTTCCGGTTGCAATTTCTCTTTGGTGTATCAAAATAAAAGTCCGGTTTGCTCAATTTTTACATTTCAGTCAATTTACATGAAAGAATAATAAATACCGCCATTATATATTACATCGTATTTATTGATTAAAACTTTATTCCATACATTTTTTTTAATATATTCTACTAACTCTACCTTAACATAAACAGGTGTCAGATATATCTTAAAACCAATGGAAAAAAGTTTGCTGGGTTTTAAACACCGGCACCAAAAGGTGAAAATTAGGCCTGATTTCACATAGGGTCAAATGTATATGCATTATACATCAGTAAAGGATTGTGTCAGCATCAGACCTACTCAGGTACATTCTACTAGCTCTAGTTTAATACAAACAAGTGTCAGATATATCAAATAAGTGTCATTGAAAAGTTTGCTGGGTTTTAACACGGACACCAAAAGGCAAACCCTAAGTGACATCAGGCCTAATTATCGCCTTTTGGTGTCTGTGTTTAAAACCCAGCAAACTTTTTTTTCTATTGCTTTTAAGATATATCTGACACCTGTTTATGTCAAGGTAGAGTTAGTAGAATATATTAAAATAGGTTTGCTTCGTTTATAGATTTTTTTTTTTTTTAAACCAGGTAAAGTGTGGAAAATATAAACCAGAAATTTAATGCATTTTCTTTAATTAATTTTTTTATGCAATAAATAAAGAGCTAGTACAATGTATCTGAGTAGGTCTGAGGCTGATGCAGTCCTTTACTGATATTAAATGATGAAAAGATGAAAAGATACATTTTACTAATATGAAATCATGCCTAATATTGCCTTTTGGTGTTTCTTTTTATAGATTTTTTTTTTTTTTTTTTTGAACTAGGTAAAGTTGGGAAAATGCGTATAAATCAGAATTTTTCTTCCTTTTTCATTAATACATTTGTCAAGAAATATGATAATTACACTGGCATTGTAATATATCATGGGAATATTTATTATTCCTGCATGTAAATGCACTGAAATGTAAAAATCGATTGAGCAAACCGGACTTTTATTTTGCTATACTAAGGAGAAATAACTACCGGAGATATCCCTTATATTTTCCAAAAAATCCCATACTATTCTGCCGAGTAGTGTAGAACTTAATATTGAAAAATGCCTTTCGTAACCATGACAACACAAGTACTTCCGGTTCATTATTCTTTGACCCTATGTGAAATCAGGCCGAATTATCGCCTTTTTGTGTCTGTGTTTAAAACCCAGCAAACTTTTCAATGACGCTTATTTGATATATCTGACACTTGTTTGTATTAAAGTACAGTTAGTAGAATGTACCTGAGTAGGTCTGATGCTGACACAATCCTGTACTGATGTGTAATGCATATACATTTGACCCTATGTGAAATCAGGCCGAATTATCGCCTTGTTGTGTCTGTACTTTAATACAAACAAGTAGAGTAGAGTAGAGTAGAGTAGAGTGATCTTTTATTATCCCACGAATGGGAAATTTGGGCGTTACAGGGCTCTTAAAAAAGACAGGTGTACAGAAAGAGAAGAAAAAAATATATAAAGATACAGAGGGAGAACAGGAACAAGTACAGGAGATTAAAGAGGAGCTATAAATAAATAATAAATTTATCTATATATATATATATATACACATACATATCTACAATATACACGGTAATAAGTTGTGAATGAATTATACATATAGATAACAAGTAGCAAAAATATAAATATAGCAAAAATATGAATATAAATGTAATAAATAAATGTAGTAATAATAATATAATATACAATACAGTAATAATAATAATAATAATAATAATAACAATATATATATTATAATTTATAACAATAATAACAATAATAAACAAGTAGTGTTATGTTATGGTGTTGTGGAGTCTTATTGCTGCAGGTAGGAATGACCTGCGGTAGCGTTCTTTCTTACACTGCGGGTGTAACAGTCTGCTGCTGAACGAGCTGCTCAGTGCTCGCACAGTCTCGTGTAGGGGGTGGGAGGTGTTGTCCATGATGGATGTTAGTTTGGACAACATCCTCTCCTCCCCTACCTGCTCGATGGACTTGAGCGAGCAGTCCAGGACAGAGCTGGCCCTCTTGACCAGTTTGTTTAGTTTCCCTCTGTCCTTCACTGCGACTCTTCCACACCAGCAGACCACAGCGTAAAAAACAGCCAACGCTACCACAGTGTCATAGAACGTCCTCATGAGATGTTTGTTTACCCCAAAGGACCTCAGCCGCCTTAGCAGGTGTAGACGACTGAGGCCCTTTTTGTACAGAGCAGTACTGTGAGTGGACCAGTCCAGTTTATTGTTGATGTGGACACCCAGGTATTTGTACTCCTCCACCGTCTCAATGCACGAACCCTGGATGTCCACCGGTGTAACGGGGGGTGACTTCCTGCGAAAGTCAATCACCAGCTCCTTCGTCTTGCTGGCATTGATGCGCAGGTGATTTTGATCGCACCAACTGACGAAGTCCCTGATGACCCCCCTGTATTCCTGCTCATTCCCCTCCGACACACGACCAACAATAGCGGTGTCGTCGGAGAACTTCTGCAGGTGACAGGTGTCCGTGTTGTGTTTGAAGTCTGCCGTGTACAGGGTGAAGAGGAAGGGGGCGAGAACTGTTCCTTGTGGGGCTCCAGTGCTGCAGACCACCACCTCAGACACACAGTCCTGGAGTCTCACATACTGGGGTCTATTGGTGAGGTAGTCAATAATCCACTCAGACATGTGATGGTCCACACCTACTCCCTCTAGCTTCCCCCTCAGAACTGAAGGCCGGATCGTGTTGAAAGCACTGGAAAAGTCAAAGAACATGACTCTCATGTTCTTTGACTCTCACAGTGCTCTTGCCACTCTCCAGGTGAGTGAGGGCCCGATGCAGCAGGTAGATGACAGCATCATCCACCCCAATGTGCGGCTGGTATGCAAACTGCAGCGGGTCCAGGTCCCTCCTGACCAGTGGACGAAGGTGCTGGAGGATGATCCTCTCCATAGCCTTCATCAGGTTAGAAGTGAGGGCAACAGGTCTGAAGTGGTTTGGCTCCTTAGGGTGCGACGTCTTGGGGACTGGAACGAGGCATGAGGTCTTCCACAGAATGGGGACACGCTCCAGGCTGAGGCTGAGGTTAAAGATGTAGGTGATAACCTCACAGAGTTGATCTGCACAGTCCCTCAACAGGCTGGAGCTGATGCCATCTGGACCTGTGGCTTTCCTGTGCTTCAACTTCCTCAGCTGACACCGCACCTGGTCAGTTGTGATGGAGAGGCTATCGTGTGGGGAGAGAGTGGGAGCCTCCTGATGAGTGGGGTAGCAGGAAGGGGCAGTAGAGTCCTCAGGGGAAAGGGGGGGTAGAGAAGGAGAAGATAAAGATAAAAGGGGATACGTAGCTGATATCCCTGGTGGGGGTTGCAGAGAGGTGTGAAGGGGAGGTGCCGTTGGAGTTTGCAGGGAGGTGTGAAGGGGGGCACTGGCATGTGATGAGCTTTGATGGTTGGGTGAGGGGCAGATTCCTAAGTCAAACCTATTGAAGAACAGATTTAGACTATTAGCCCAGTCCTTATCTCCAGACTCTGGGCCTCCCCTACTCCCTGTGCTCCTACCAGTAATGGTGTTCAGTCCTCTCCACACACCTCTGATGTTGTTTAGTTTGAGCTGCTCCTCCAGCCTCTCTCTGTATCTGTCCTTCCCCCTCCTTATTTCTCTTTTCAGCTCCTTCTGAGCTGTTCTCATTGCCTCCTTATCTCCTGATCTGAAGGCTCTTGACTTCTGCTTCAGCAGAGCTCTCAGATCAGGGGTCAGCCATGGTTTATTATTGGAGTAACACCGTACTCTCCTGGTCGGTACAGTGTTCTCCACACAGAAGGTGATGTAGTCAGTTATGCAGACTGTTAAACTGTCGATGTCCTCTCCATGTGGGCTGCACAGCGCCTCCCAGTCTGTGGTTTCAAAACAGTCCCTGAGTGCCATGCAAGACTCATCAGACCATCCTCTCACATACCTCGTAGTGGGGGGTTGATTGCATACTAGAGGTATGTAAGAGGGAACCAGATGAACCAGGTTATGGTCTGAGTGTCCCAGTGGAGGGAGGGGTGATGCTCTGTATGCATCCTTAGCGTTTGCATACAGTAAGTCCAATGTCTTGTTTTCCCGGGTGCAGCAGTCCACATACTGGGTGAGAGTAGGCAGAGTGGAGGACAAGGAGACATGATTAAAATCACCAGAAATCAGGAGGAAGGCTTGGGGATGTGCTTTCTGCAATTGAGACACAACTGTGTGTATGGTTTCACAAGCTGCTGCTGCGTCTGCCGTCGGCGGGATGTAAACAGTTATCGCGATGACTTGCGAGAACTCGCGCGGCAGATAGTACGGTCGGATGCTGACCGCTAGCAGCTCCACGTCCCATGTGCAGCACTGCTCTTTAACGGAGATGTGCCCCTGGTTACACCATCTCTCGTTCACATACATCACGATCCCCCCGCCTTTCCTCTTACCGGTCTCCTTCGCGCTCCGGTCCACTCTCACCTGGTGGAATCCCGGTACAGCAGCGAGAGAGTCTGGAGTGAGGTGTGTCAGCCAGGACTCCGTGAAGCACATCATGCTGACCTCCCTGTACTCTCTCTGCAGCCTGGTGAGCGCCGTTAGCTCATCGATCTTGTTAGGGAGAGATCTCACATTCCCCATAATGACCGAGGGCACCGATGGCTTGTACCGTCTCTTCCTTTCCCAGTGTTTCACCCCGGCCCTGCAGCCCCGTCTCCTCCGCTGTAGTTCTCTGGGGATCTCCGCTCTCTCGCTGGGCTGTAGCGGCTGGTTGCTAAGCGCCAGCAGCTGGTCCCGGGTGTAAACAATGAACCCATTGCCTGGTGTCTCACCGCGTGCAGGGTAAAACAGTCCAGATACAATTAAAAAACAGAAAAAAAAGTTAACAAGTCTCCTCAGACTGCTGTACTTGTGACAGATTAGAAAAGGAAGTGAAAGAAGTAATAAATAAAGTAAAGAAAATAGATTAAATAAGTAAAAAGAACAGAAAGTTGTCAGAGCTCCTGTAACTGGCTGCCTCTCACGTGGCGCCATCTTGGATGATAAGAGTCATATCTGACAAGAGTTATATCTGACACTT
>JABMDN010015930.1:0-14931 GCA_017165825.1 Hepsetus odoe
CTTCTTCTTCTTTGGCCAACAGTAGTCCAATTTCCACCAGCACCCTGTAGGCTAACAGCACTGATGGCGGTCGTTGTTAACCCGGGCCTCGACCGATCCGGTATGGAATTCTGTATCGTTGTCCGCATATTGATTTGGCAAAGTTTTACACCGGATGCCCTTCCTGACGTAACCCTCCCCATTTACCCGGGCTTGGGACCGGCACGAAGAAATACACTGGCTTGTGCATCCCTAGTGGCTGGGTTAGAAAAGAACAACAATAAAATATGTTTTTTTTTTTTTTACCTGGTGAAAGAGATATGGGGTATTATTGTACCAAACTGTTTTGCAGATGTGTGTAAAGGCTTGCGCACATATATCTCAATCAGTGTGTGTAAATGTTTTAAATGTTTGGTTAAAAATGTAAGTAAAAAAGAAATGTGAATGTGCAACGAGGTTTGTCCAAGAACTGACTCATCGGTAAATGTGTAAGAAGATATCAATGACTGAAAAGCGTCATCAGAAAAATAGATTTTTGATTGATTAGGATGAGTAACTAGGATTAGGATGAAAGGATGTGATGATCTTGCTTCTAAAAATGACAGAATAAACAATATTTCTGAAAGTGTCCCACTGTTGCAAAACACATTTGTAAAATATATTTCGTCTGGAAACGAGTATGTTTGTCACGTGTGTTAGGGTTTGGGCACGCTAGAGGGCGCTCTCTGTCACGTGTGTTGTGTTTTGGGCACGCTAGAGGGCGCTCTCGGTCACATACAGGGTGTTTATGTCACAGGAGGTGTTTAGGGTACGCTAGAGGGCGCTCTGTTCTGACTAAGCACACCTGAGCCCCTGCGGGCAGGTGTGCATCATTGGGGCTGACTATTTAAGCCCCGATGAGTCAGAACAGAGCGCGGCTCATTAGGTAGGTCAAACCTATGCGTAACGGGTGGTGTTTGTGTAAACTTTGTGTCTATGACTAGGTATAGGTCGCCTAGTATAGACCACTTAGTCTCTAGGGTTAGACTGCAGTTCCCCAGTCATAGGGTTTCATGTGTAGAACTGCAGTCCCCTGTTCCCTGTTTCTTGTTTGTTTTGTCACTGTGCATAATAAACTTCTGTTGGAACTCCTGGCTCGGAGCTGACGTCCTTCCGGTACCCCGCCACCGTTACAATGTTATAAAGGGTGTTTATCACAAAACCCAGTGACACTAAAGAGATTCACAGCACGTCTACAACAGCTCTGTTCACCACCAGTGGAGCAGTCAGTAACACCAGAGAGCAGATAACATCAACACCAAGCGTTAAAGATCCCATCACACACACACTGAAACATCACCATTCAACAGCTAAGATCTCAAAGCAACTTTCACATTCAGCCTGAGAACCAGTCAGTGAACCTGAATATCTGATCCAACAACAGTGTAGAGTGATATAAAGTGACTGCAGAATAGAAGATTTAACATTCGGGGGAAAGAGGTCACACTAAAGGAACTCAGACAAAGAGATGCTCTCTTTCTGAAAATGGTTCTTATGTGTTTATCTAAAACATCTTGTGATAAGGGAGGGTGGATGATAGAAATGACTCTCATCACACATTAAACAGATGAAACACTGAGAACTCACTGCAATAAACACAATCTCAGCAACTCACTAAAATCAGAGAACAAGATTCGGTGTGAGGTGTTTTAGTTTACTCAGGGAGATTTCTTAAAATGAACACAAACAAACAAATAAAAATGATCTGAATCTAAAGATTTCTGTTCACTTTAGAGAATTCTAAACATCACACATGATACACAATTCTAAAAAAAAAAAGAATAAATAATAAAATGGAGACATTTACTCACCAGCAATGACAGTGAGTGCCCTGAACTCCATACTGACACAATAATGTCTGACTGTCTGACCGACTTTATTGAACAATCAGGACTTCCTGAGAGCGAGAGTGAGAAAGAAAGAGAGAGAGAGAGAGAGAGAGAGAGAGAGAGAGAGAGAAAGGGGGGGAGTAATTTAACGATTTCAAGAAAGCGATCACCTGAGTGTCAGTATAAATCAATCTTGTAAATGGTCAGTGGTCTCACTCGCTGATACACTCACAGATATTTTGTTTCACTGAGGAGCTTAAAAAAGTTTAAAACAGTTACCCTCATTAGAAGTGGCTGAGCAGCAAACATCACTTGTAATAGAATGCAATAGTATGTAAGCATGTAATTATCCACAAAGTCATAAATAAGCCCAGTGTAACGTATAAAGGCCTTTATCAAACTGGCTCACGTTTGTCACGGTAATGGTACTGTAGAGGGCGCTCTGTTCTGACTGAGCACACCTGAGCTCATGAAGATACAGGTGTGCTTCACTGGGCCTGCTATTTAAGCCCCAATGAGTGAGAACAGAGCGCAGCTCATTAACAGAGTCTATGCCTCAAAGTAATGTTGGCATTTTAGGTCCTTGGGTTTTGTCTGAGTACGATGGAAAATAAAGTTATGGTCCTGATCCC
This sequence comes from Hepsetus odoe, assembly GCA_017165825.1. Classification (NCBI taxonomy): domain Eukaryota; kingdom Metazoa; phylum Chordata; class Actinopteri; order Characiformes; family Hepsetidae; genus Hepsetus; species Hepsetus odoe. The sequence goes on from JABMDN010015930.1 coordinate 2,480, forward strand.
TGGGTCCGTGTTGACATCCTACCTGCACCACACCAGCGTTACAACATTAATGTTCATGAGTCCACCATCAGGAGAACACTGAACAGTAATTGAAGGCATGGCAGAGTTACCACTGCTCTCTGAAAAGAACATCTCTGCCTGCCAACAGTTTACTGAAGATCAGACCAAAGACATCAGGCTATTATAATAATTTTAGTGCAAAGATGAGACCAAAACAGAACTTTTTGTCTTTTTAAATGTATTTTCAGTTTGAAGAAATAAAGCACTGCACCCCAACACAAAAACCTTATTCCACCTGTGACACATGATGGTGGCAGAATCATGGTTTGGGCCTTTTTTGCTGCTCTTGGGGTCAGAACAGCTTGCCATCAGTGACTGAATAATGAGTTCTGAATTTGATCTGAATTCTAAAAAAATGGCAGGACATCTGTATGTAAATTAGATCTCATGAGAAAGTGAGAAAGTAGGCAGGAAGAGCCTCACAATTCTCTTGAAGAATCAAAAAGCTTAATTGACCTTAATTCAACATAAATGTTGAGGAACTACATTAACTGTATAGTTTATTTGAGGAAACCCAGCAATACCCCAGAGTTGATGCTGCTCTACATGGAGAAAGGGGCTAGATATCTTGAAAATGGATGAGCAGAAGTGATGAAGTGAATGTGAAAGTGACTGCGTCTCACTCGGAGTACACAGCACCATAACGAAATGGATCCTCTACATTAAATCCATATATACTCTGTGTAGCAGTGGGCTGCCATATACTTTGCCCGAGGAGCAGTGATGGGGCCGATATCATACTCAAAGGTACTTCAAGGCAACCTACTGGTCTGGGATTCAAACACACTCTCTTCTAATCCTGGGTTTTAGTCTTTAAACACTAGACCACTGCTGCCCAAAAAGTGATGACGTTACTGGAAATGTTTAGTTGCTGTTATTGCTGCACATGGGAGTAATGACATGTAGTTTTAAACACAGGTTCACATACTTTTGCCTCTGACCAATAAGTAATATTGTTATTTGAGGATTTTCCTCAATAAATAAAAGGCTGGGTATAATATTCTTATTTAATTCATTTTACTGGGATCTACTTGTTTATATGAAAGTCTGCTGATGTTTCTGGTCATATTTAACAAACTCTTTATAGCACCTCAGTTGTTCCCGTAAATCATCTTAATTTATGAAGCTGTGCATGTGTGTTCACTTGTTTGGGTAAGTAAGTGATTGGATTGTGTGTGTGTGTGTGTGTGTGTGTGTGTGTGCGCGCGCGCGCAAGTGTGTTTGTGTCCAAATTTGGTAGCATGTTTTAAGAAACTCTGATACCACAGATCTTTATCTGCTTCTGTTTGTGATGCTAAAATATCTTGATGGTGTTGATCTTCCCAAATGTGATCTGGTTATGGTGCAGGTTGTCATTAAACATGGTTCATCACGTCATGTTTTTATAAAAACTGCAAACTGATTGTCAGTTAAAACTTTTGTGCTGGTGAGACTCATGAAATAAGACTGTGCTCCTCTCTTTATTCTGGACAGAATCTGGATGGTGCACATGTGTGATTTACTGAATTGTGGGACTGTTTGAGGGCCGCGTGTGTCTTTTTGCTGTGTGACCCTGTTTCTGCCTGCTGGGTGGCAGCAAGTGTCCACTGTGTGACTCACAGGAGACCCTTGATTACTGAGAACATTTGAGAATTGATTTCTGTTTTGCTTTTTCTGTTTTGTTTTATTTACAATGCATTTGTAATGGAAATTCAATTCTGTATAAAATGACCACCTTGGTTTAGGCCCCTCTGCACTGAACACTCTACCTCACTGAGTTTCAGTTCCTCAGAAACTGAAGATGTCATATCCACTATAGAATAGCAGCCAAACCACAAGCCTCTAAATAACTCCCCTCTGCTCTCACACAGGCTTAAGGTCATTTTGTGATCAGTGTGATGTTCCAACAATTTAAAAATAGGAGCCACAAAAGTGCTTTGACTGAGGAGAAATGAGAAATGTGTGAAAAGCTTCTTAAAATGATAAAATGATGGAAAGATTTTTTTCCTCTATGTAACTTATGTAACTTAATTTAACTTATGTAAATTATGCACCTCATCCAAATTTTAAAAGGTGCTTCACGCTCACATGTGAAGGTTTTTTTAAAGATACATTCAACGGAAGAGCTTTTAACCTATAATAGTTCTTCAGTGAAGCCAATCTTACAATGTTCTGAACAGAAATCTGCGTTTCTCTTTCTAAGATATCATTTCTGTAGAGCACTTTGTGTTGTACTTCTGTCTCTGAGCTCCATGGTCATCGTTCTGATTTTGCAAGAAAAAGCCACAATTTTAGTTCCTTAAATGAGCACAGAATGGATGGTTGTAAAAGAACTATGTTTGTAAATGAGATGTGATGGAAGTTTTTTAAATTTACAGACATTTACCGAGTGCAGCATGTAAATGTTCTGAAAAGAATGCTGGCATTAGAAAAACACTCTTCTATTCAGAATCACTCAAAAGAAACCTTTGTGGTGCCTTGTTTGGTATCAGTGTGTCTGAATATCCTGGGAAGGTCACTGTGTGACTGCAATGTCTGCAATAGGGCAGCGATGGCCTAGTGGTCAGGGACTAGGCCCCAGGTCATAGGTTGAGTCTCAGACCTATACATTCCCCTGAGGAACCCTTGAGCAAGGTACCATCCCCATCACTGTTCCCTGGGTGCTTTAAATAGCTGCCCTTGCTGCATTCCATTGTGGTTCATTGCGTGCTGTTTCACAATGACAAATAGTCACTTTCACTTCACTCTCACCACCTGCTTGTTCTGGAGTTCCTTCAGTGACACCAACTAGTGGTAGCTGTATTACAGTGTTCTTCATAATACTGGTGTTTCTTAGTATAACAGTACATGGTTCATCATTAAAGTTCAGTTTTACTTGTTCTTTCTTATTTTCTTTTTAACTTCAATATTTCTGGAACTCCACAATTGTGGCCTCAAAGAAAAATATTGAATGTCTGGTTTTTGAAGAACAGCTAAGTCCTCAAGGTCTGGTTGAAACCATTACCAGTAGAAAAGTGTAGTTCATAAAGCCAATGTCTGCACCAATCAAAACTGGAGATCCCAGGATTATCTAAGAGATCTATGCTAAACTTCAATTATAGATCAGCCTTCCACTCAGGGCAGCTTGACAACTAAATTGGGTCAGATTTGACCTCACAAAGGCCATCAGTTCATGTAATTATACAGCAGAGAGCAGAGTCATATTTGGTACATGTGATCATCATTACACACATAAGAGGAAAAAGAAACTGTTCATTCCTCCATATTGCTCTACTGCTCTAGGCCAGAGAGTATCCCAGGCCAGGCCCAAAGGGTGTGTTGTGACCAACTGTCGAGGTTTTTATCAATATCTTTAGCCTCTTCCTGAATCAGTGCAAGGTTCCCACCTTCCTCAAGACTTGTCAAGTAAACAAGTCACTACTGCGCTGTTGCAATGAAGTGCCTCCACTAAAAAAAGCCCACATTAGCTCCTACCTTGTGACACCTTGGACTCTTCATTTTAAACTCAAATCAAAAAGGGCCACATAATTCACTTACACACCTGGAGAAGGGACTGCAAATGTGAGAATGCTCTTCAGTGACCACAGATCACCTCTAAACTAAGTGACTGTAGATCTTTATCTGCAGCTGGATATTTGACTCCAAAACAGGCAGCCCCAGATGGTCAACATCCTCTCTCCCAACAACAGTTAAATTGATGATTATGCACTTTAGCAGAGAGCAAAGGGGTGAACACCTGCCAAAGCACATGATAATTCTGAGGGTGAAGAGGTCAACATGCCCCTTGTCATTACAAATGAACTCCAAAGTCAAGAAAGCTCTGATTTAAAAAACGACTTTTTTACGGAGTTACGGAGGAGGCAACACACATAACTGGTAACAAATTCTGACATTCAGGCATATCAACATCTTATCTCACCTCAGGAATCCATCATGTAGACTGTTCTCTTTGTTATCATCAGACAGAAGATATAAGACCAAAGCTGCATGGCAGGACCCATAATTGGAAAGACATTGTTCCTGGACCAGCAGGTTATTCTGCCGTACCCCTGAGCAAGGCATCGTCCCCATCATTGCTCTGTGAGATGGGGAGACTTTTAACCATTAAACGCTGACCCTGTTCTCCTGATCCTGCTGTGCTTAAAAGCCCACACTGGGTGTCCACAGTGCTGCAGACAGTGATGATGATAATGTTTTTTGTTTAGTGATGAAGCTAAATGTTTTAAATCTATGATTACTGCCATGTGTGATGAAGTGATGTGTTTCAATGTAGAGCAGAATTGGTGTAATTGGTTTTGTTTTATTTTAATTCATGTTTGTATCCTTTCTTTGAAGCTCAAAAATAGTTTGATTGTTAACATGTAAAACTGTATTTTAGGTCACACTGTACTTTGATTCTAGAGTGACGAGCAGAGCAAAAGGCCTTTAAGCAGCTTGTCCTCAGAGCTACAAATAGATTAAAGGCAAACCAAAACTTGTTACACACTTTCTCAGAAGTCTTTACATAGACAGAAACACAAACTGCTTTTTTTAACTTAAGCAAAAATGTTCAACACTACAAATGATGTTGAAGATGGACAGGATTAGTAATGAAGTGTTTTCTGCCACCTACTGTTTATCCTGTGCACTGTGAGGAACATGAGTCTGTAAGAGACGTTCACTCAGGCCTGTGGGTTTACAACTTTATACAAAAGATCTTCATTGACACTGGACATTTTCTTGTTTCACTTTTTACACTTTCTAACCAGTTAAACTGTAATACACAGAACACTGAGCTCCACACACACACATCAGTAACAAGAAATTAACTGAGAAAAGCTCTGTGTCCTGATTCGCTCCCTACAGATTGTGAACTATTTACAAATATCATGACACAAAACACATTTTAGACCCCTTTTCAGGGGGGCTCAGTAACATCTACATGTAATCATATCACCTCAGAAAGTATTAACAAAACATGACATATAATAATAATAATAATAATCTCTAGATCACAGTCAGGAGATACAAGAAAGGATTACAGACTATAGATAAGTATACAACAAATTATTACATGGAAAGTAAAAAAAATAAAATAATTATCAGCAATAACTGCCCAAATGTCCTCAATACTGTCACAGAATGAGCTCAACTCCAAGTAAATATTCTCTCATTCCTTTATATAACTCACCAAAAGATTACCCACAATGCCCTTTTCTTGAAGAACAACAGTACACTTTATACCACAAGTCTGTGATTATTCATTCTGATCAGTTATTTTTAGACACTCTCACAGACCACTCCACTAATTCAGCTGCTTCTGAATGTGTAGCTGATTGAACAGAAATTTGCAAAAGAGAAAGGGTTGAATACTTTTTAAAAAACAGCATATTCCATTTTTAATTCAGTAGTAAAACTCTTGTTCCTGAAGTATTATAGTTGTAAATTAACATCTAAGTTAAAATATTATGTATTAATGAACACAAGTCACTGTATGCATGTCATTCTCAGGAGGATCTGAGTCCCCTGAAGGTCTGAACCCAGAATCCCCCACAACACCTCCTATATTTACAGCACAAACACGAACAGACAGACTTAAGAACATGTGCTTTTCAGCAGGGGTTGAGGATGGAGATTTAATTTGCTGGAGTAATCTGTCAGTATTTCTAGTAAAGCAGGTTAACATGGGACGCCTTTTGGTCATTTTGTTAAAAAAGAGGATGAAATTATACCAGCCAAAATATTGAAAATACAGTGGTGGCTTGACTTATGAGTTTAATTCATTCCGTGATGGAGCTCGTAACTGAAATTACTCGTATGTCAAATCAGTTTTCCCATTGAATTAAAATGCCTTTAATCCGTTCCAGAACCCCAAAAAAACATTGCATTTCTTTCGTTACATGTTTTTAAATAAGAAAAATGTGCTTATCGATAAGCTGCAATGGACTGGTGACCTGTCAAGGGTGTGTCCTCCGTCCTTCGTCCTGTGTGAGCTGGGTTGGACTCCAGTACTCCCCGGCGACCCTGCTTGGGACAAGCGGCAGGAAATGACTGACTGACGGCTTATCGATAATGAATATTGTATAAATACACAATATAATAGAATGTACTGTAATAAACGGGTTTAATTAAGTATAATGTACAGCATTTGCTCTGAAGATGCTGACGAAGGTGGAGGAGAATGGCTGAACTGAATAACTGAATCTTATTGGCCGATTTCAGTCCATTTTGTCGCGCTTTCCTCACTTTCATGAGCGGAGTTTCGATTAAAACCTGTCCAATGTGTCTGTTTCAGGTGCAGATTGTAGAAGTGCTGCGCTCGTACTGCTTCACCAAGTTGACTACACACACACATTGGTCATGTTTTTCTTTAATTCAATGCACTTCTTCTTCTGTTAGGAGACCAAGTTAACATCTTGAACTATTTATGATCCTCAAATCATTCCTGATGTTTCACAGGGTGCATTATCCTTCTGAAAGAGGTCACTGCTATTAGAGAATAATGTCAGAATAACATCCACATGAATGTCAGATCTTTATGTTTGTTCATTTTTCCTGCTTCCAGCAGCTCACCTGTTCACTGACTGTCTAATTAACACCACTGCTGACACTGAAAAGAGTTAAACAATGTTGTTCACTTTATTATTCAACAACAAAAAAAAACCTTCACTTTTTGGATGAAATATTAACCACATAAACAGTTAATAAAGTGTATATACAGATTCTGGCCAGTGTAAATTTACCTTTTTATGCATTTTGCAGACACACTTATCCAGAGCGACTTCCACGTCCTAATTACAGGGACGGTCCTCCTGGAGGAGCTCAGGGTTAAAGGTCTTGCTCAGGAACCCAGTGGTGGTAGTGCTGGAGGAGGGATTCCAACCTGGGACCTCTTGATCCATAAGTAAGTACCCTACAACTAGACCAGCTCCACCCTTAACATGTCCACATCCTTATGAGGGTTAAATAAAGAGAGTCTGGTCTGTCGGCCACCACTAGATGGCGCTAAAGTCACTGGAAGAAAAGCTGCAGAATAAGAGAAGAAACTGTCTACACACTCCTGCACTCTGAAGCACTGTGTTCATCATTCATAAAGCATTTCAGCTCAAACTTTCTTACACACACTCTCTCTCTCTCTCTCTGATAACAACTGTAAAAGCAGTGAATGATCTCTCTCTCTCTCTCTCTCTCTCTCTCTCTCTCTCTCTCGTGCGTCTCTCCTGGCCCCTGCAGATGACGTCACTGAGAGTCAGTAGTTCGGAGCTGAACGTCACCTGTGCGCTGTTTAGAGATTCAGCTCCTCCACCTTAAAACACCTTCACTGTTCTTCCGTTTGGGGTTTTGTCCACCATGTCTGTTCATTGATCAGATCACATGTGATTGGACACCAGCTTCTATTAACTGTCAGTCTCATGATCCTGAAAAAGGCAGTCAGTTTGAATCAAACAAAAATGAATAATAAAAATAATAATAGTAATAAAATACTGCGAAACAGATCACTGTGATGAGTGTGTTTGATCTGCAGTTATAAATGTATTATTTTAGGGACTGTAATGTGGTGGAGATGGAGTTGATGTTGGTTAAAGGTAAACAGACTCCAGTCTAAACTTCATCACAGCAGCTGCTTGTGCTGTAAAGTGTTCATCTACTGTCTGAAATAAGATTCTCAGCCATCACTGCTCCTCACTGACACAGTTTAACCACCAAACAGAGAAGTTCCTCCAAACTCACACAGAGCACAACAGCAGCTCAGCTCATTTTAGAAGAATCACCTAAACATTTACATTACATTTACAGCATTTAGCAGATGCTCTTATCAAGAGCGACTTCCATGTCCTAATTACAGGGACGGTCCTCCTGGAGCAACTCAGGGTTAAGGGTCTTGCTCAGGGACCCAGTGGTGGTAGTGCTGGAGGTGGGATTTGAACCTGGGACCTCTTGAGACATGGGCAAGTACCCTACAACTAGACCACCTCCACCCCAGTAGAAGAGTGTCCAGAGTCATCTGTAGCTTCTCTCTCCAAACTGCAGCAGCTTTTTATGAGCTGATAACATAAAACTGAAGGAGAAACTGAAACTGTGCTGTGCTGTGCTGTGTTGTGTGTGTGTGTGTGTGTGTGTGTGTGTGTGTGTGTGTGTGTGTTTGTGTTTGTGACCTTAACTGTGTAACAGATCCAAGTCTAGATCGATCTAATCCAGATTCAGTGTCTCAAGCTACATCTACATTTATGACTCAAATATTTTTCTCATGTACACTCTTCATTTTCAATAACAGATCCTACATTTATTGATTAAACCTTACTTCCTTACTAGAAATACAGAGAATTCAGCCATCATAGAAACAGATCACACAAACTTTATCCTTGACCTTATATTTCCATCAGCCTCAACAGAACGTCCAACGGGAGACACTTAAAACTCTCATTAGAGGTGAGCTAATATCATATTCAACACATGGAAATAAACTACAGCAGCAGAAACACCATCAGTTGATCCGATCTTTATTAGAACTTTACTGAAAATATTTTGAATCTCTTTCACCAGAACTCTATAAAGAAAGACTGAACCTACAGTCACAGTATAACCTAATATCAACAAACCAAACAAGAATTAAAAAATCTGTTAAGAACTAGGGGTTACATGTACGAGCATGAGGATAAACTGGACGACTATTAGCTCAGAAATTCAAATCTATAACTGTCTCTCAGCTCATACCCCAGATTATAACACATATATTAAGTATATCACATTTATCAGATTTTTGTTCAATAGTTTTTAAATCCCTGTCCATAGCATTTAATATAGACATAAAATGCTAATTTCAAATGGCCATTTTTGGAGTATCAGCATCACCTAAGAGACAGAATTCCTTTATACACATATAAATACATATATATACATATATACAGAGAAATTAAAAATGATGCACTGCTTCATGTAAAAATTGTTTTTGATCCTTTTAATACCTTTGTTGTTTGTTTTGATTGATTGGTTGTTTACTGTACACAGTATTATAAAAAGGGATGTAAATATACAGAGTCCCTAAGGCATGTTTTGCTGATCTGTAAGGAGGCGTGACCTCAAATCCATGCGTATAAAGCACAGTGAAAAGTATCATCCTGATCTTAAACTTTTAGCACTCTGCATTTCAACAAGCTGCAGGTTCTTCCACTGTTCACGATCAGTCCAGCTAATCAGATTCAACTGTGAAACACACAGTGATGATAATTTCAGATTAACCAGGTTTTAAGATGCACATTGATATATTAAGAACAGCCAAAATGTTAATTTATATCACACTATTTATTATATTTTATGTATAGAATAAACAGCTAAATAAAGCAGTTTAAAGCAGAAAGGAAGAAAATTAAGAGTTTTTTTTTTTCAAAATGAAATACATAAATGTAAAATAATTAAAAAACAATATTAATAAACCATATTGTCTGATTTAGAAATGTTTCAAAGTGTCTTGTTCTACTTGGGGAGACTGTGAGTTCTCACCTCGAGCTCTGTAACATTTGACCCACAGCTCGATGGTCACTAGCAGATATGGAGATGCTGCCATTAAACTACTGAACAGTCTGAGCACTGAGTATAATGATCCTGCATCTAACACACACAAACAGAGAGAGAGAGAGAAAGAGAGAGAGAGAGTCTTTGCCGTGATCAGAAATGTCCACATGGTGTCTTTACAGCAAATAAACCATGAATAGATGCAGGATTAATGACATAAACAGCATAATATAACATGTTACTGCAGCTCTCTGCTGTTTTACAGCATCATATTAAACATCAGAACATCTTCTACTCACCAGTAACCTTTACCCAGAGTGCATCACTGTAGTGTGTGGAGTAGACTGGGTTTCCTCTCCCAGCTCTGCACCAGTACTGGCCTCCATCAGAGACACTCACTGAGCTGATGGTGTAGGAGTGTGTGTCAGTGCTGGTCTCATTCTCAGGGTTCTGTGTGTGTTTGGACCAGTAGAACCTCCATCCAGCAGACTGGTCCAGCTTACAGTACAGAGTCACTGGGTTTCCTATCAGTGCAGCTCCTTTATGGCTTGATGTGAGTTCAGGTTTAGGTTTTTCTGCTGTTGGAGATGAAAGTGAAAAAGAAAAAGTGCCAACCTTTGTCATTGCGAGGTCACAGCACAGCACACAGTGAACCACAACGAAATTGGACCTCTGCATTTAACCCATGCAAACACCGTGCAGCAGTGGCCAGCTATTGAAAGCACCCGGGGAGCAGTGACAGGGATAGTACCTTGCTCAAGGGTACCTCAGGTCAACCTACTGGTGAGGGAATCAAACCCACAATCTTCTGAAGCGGGGGCAACTCCCTAACCACTAGGCCACCGCTGTGATACACACAGTTCAGATCTCACACACACACACACACACACACTGTGATTGTATTTATGTTCTGAAGTTGAGTTAATGTAAAGTAATGTAAAGTTAATGTAAAGTTCATTATCGTGTAGTGTAGTGTGTGTGTTTCTCTGTGTGTTTATGTGTTTATTACATTACTCTTTAAAATGAACATGGATGAGAGGAAGATGCTGGAGGTGTTGCTCTGTTTCTGACATGTGTTCCTCTGTGGTTCTGGTTCGATGACCACCCTGACAGTCTCAGAATGAAAGTGTGTAAAGCGTCTGCTGGCGATCTCAGGTGTTATGAAGTGATTGTGAAATTGAGACTTTCTGTGAAACTGGTTACGTGTTTTTGTTGTAAAAGCTTGTTTATATGAGGTGAGACTAACAGTCACACTTTTCCTGTAAATATCTTGATCATGATTTTACAACCGAGGAAGGAGAATGTATTCATTTTTAACAGGTTTTCTCCTGAATTTGTCTCAGGTTGAGAAAGAGGGTAGAAGTTTCCATTGGTAGGTAATTCATGTAAACTAGGCTTTATTCTTGTTCTGTGTTAGATCTTGATCTTGACCAGGTTTTATAAATTTTATCAGTATATTTTATAATATATTTTAAAAAACCCTGAAAATTGGCATTTGCATATATATTCATGAATGGATATTATTGCCATGAAGCCCTTAAAAAGTCCTTGTGCAACCAGTTACCTTCAATAGTCACATAATTAGTGAATTATGTTCACAAGCGAAAACCATCCAAAGAGTTTTGCAGCTGTAACTGCCACAAAATGTGGCTATACAATGTGCTGACCTTATGGGGAGATAGTTATGCATGCTGCAGTTTTCTGTTATTTTGTCAATTTGTTGTTTGCTTCACAATAATAATAATAAAAAAAAAACATCTTCAAAGTTGTAAGCATTTTCTGTAAATGAAATTGTGGAAACTCTCAAACAATCTATTTTAATTCCAGATTGTGAGGCAACAAAACATGAAAAATGCCAAGGGGGTGAATACTTTTGCAAGGCACTGTATCTCTGGATACACACATTGGAAATATTACTAACATAGCTTTTCTTCACCTTAGAAACACTGCTAAACTTGGAAGTGCACTCACACTACATGATGCAGAAATATTGATACACATATTTATCACCTCAAGATTAGATTACTGTAATGATCTGCTGTCAGGATGTTCCAGTAAAACATAAACTTTATAAACTCCAGTTTGTCCAGAACGCAAAGGCTAGAGTCCTCACTAGATCTAGAAAATTTTATCATATTTGTCTGATATTATCTACACTTCAATGGCTTCCTGTGAAATTCTGCATTGGCTATAAAATATTACTGCTGACTTATAAAGCCCTAAATTGCCCTCAACGGCCTCGTTCCCGAGTATTTCTTCGAGCTTATCTCCAGTTATGAACCTTCACGCTCACTTAGATCACAAGGTGCTGCTTTCTGACATTTACCAGAATTCTGAAAACAACTACCAGAGGAAGAGGCTTTTCATTCAAAGCCCCCCATCTCTGGAACACGTCTTCCAGGTTCACTCCAAACTCACCAATTAGTTTTCTACTCATTAAAATAAAAACACTCCACAAGAAAACAATCACTGATCCCTTCTTTATCTTGACTCAGAAGAAATGACTTAATTTGAATTTACTCAATAAAACTACATTAAATGAAGTTACTCCTCAGTGTGAGAATAGAAATGAGTTCAGAACAGTCATGTGTGACCAGTTAAATAAAATCTAGAGAAACTAACTGGAAGCTCTGGTGTCTCGTGGTTCCATGATTTAAACTGACATCTTCTATTACACTTGTTTTGTGAAAATCTGTGACGAGATGTGATTGGATGAGTCTGGGATGAACTGGATGATGATGGTCCACAGACTAATTTCACTGAGAACATTCACCACTGAAACTCTTTCACAGTTCAATTCATACAGATTTCCCTTTTCCCTTCAAAAGACTGAACTTTCCCTCCATTATTGCACTCCTCCCTCCATTATTACAACTACAGTTCTCTCTCTCTCTCTCTCTCTCTCTCTCTCTCTCTCTCTC
>JABMDN010015950.1:0-14909 GCA_017165825.1 Hepsetus odoe
TGTAACCTGTTTCAGATTATTCTGGGTGGATCTGTGTGACAGAGCATAACGCTGCACTCCTCTCGTTCTCTCACTCACTTCATACCTCTCACTTCAAAATCTGCTGAACATCGTACTGTAGAGTCAGACTTTGCTCTATACTGCTGCACTCTGGTGCTCACAGTTACAGAAAACTCCACTACACTGTACAGAAACACACTCCACTCACATTACTCAGAAGACTTCAGAAACCTGTCTGTGAGTGGACAAAACTCATCTTCTAACCTCTGGAGAAAACTGCTTTTATAGCACAAAACACAGGTTTTACAAGACAGAAAGGCTCATTTGAAAGGCTCACTGGAATCTGAACTGATGATGATGAATACTGGGAGCTGAGAACTCCTTTATTTAAGCACCTTTATGCATCGTAAGGCATTTTGCAGCCTTTCCCAGTAAAACACTTTTTCCCATTTCTTTAATATCATTAAAGCGGCAGCGGTGTCCTAGTGGATCGGGAGTTGACCACAGCTTCAGAAGATTGTGGATTCAAACCCCTTACTAGTACGTTGCTCTGAGGTACCCTTGAGCAAGGTACCATCACTGCTCCGCGGGCATTTTCATAGCTGCCCCCTGCTGCATGGGTTAAATGAAGAGGTCCAATTTTGTTGTGGTTCACTGTGTGCTGTGCTGCACACAGTGAACAATGATGAGAATAGTCACTTTCACATTCATCTGATCAACATGCCAAAGACAAGACAGTTTGGCCAATATAAAATAGTATTTTTGTACAAAACAAGTTGATTTAATGCGAATTCTAAAATAAATTAGGACTGCCTAAAGGTTTCTGCAGTATTGAGGATGTGTGTGTGTTTATTACTGTCATGTCTTGAATAACATTTGAGTGTTTTGCTCAGTTTTATCAGAGGGTCTTAATGGGCTCCAGGACTCCAGAATAGCAAACCTTTGCAATAATTGTCATCATTTTTCATTTCATTTCAGGCAGCTCACAGGAAAACTGAGATAGTTGAACCAACGTAGTCGATGCAAGAACAGGTCTGCAAGTGTCAGTGTGCTGGAACGTGTATCAGCTTCATTCTGGGTGGAGCTGTGTGTCTTACCAGCAGAGAGCTACAATCATCCCATTCAGCTTTGACTCTGCTTCACTCACTTCACACCTCTATCAACATGATGCTCTCCATCCTTTCTCTCCTAGCACTTCTTTTAGGTAAGTTCACTTGGAAGCAGTTATTTCCTAACCGCGGATCATTTATGCAGATTCTGGGATATGGGATATGTTGGGATAAATAGAAATCTTATAGAATATTCTTTTGAATGTCGTGGGAGACATTCCAGTGTTTTATTTTTTAATGATGTTCTGTTTCTAGGAGACTCGTCAGCACAGACCATTGAACCAGTTGCAGGAGAAATCCGTGTTTCAGAGGGTGCTAATGTTACTCTCTCCTGCAACCACAGTGCCAGCACTAGTGATGCTCTTCAGTGGTATCGTCAGTTTCCCAGATCCAGGCCAGAGTTTCTCCTGTTCATTTACCCTTCAGGACAAAAAAGTGATCCTCTTCCTGCTCGCATGTCTGCTGAAGTCAAAGACGGTAGTCTCAAACTGTTGATCTCCTCTGCTGCAGTATCAGACTCTGCTCTCTACTACTGCGCCCTGCAGCCCACAGTGACTGGAAACCCAGCTCCACTGTACAAAAACCTCCCACTACAGATGCTGAACATGAACTTCTAAAGAGAAACATTGAACATTGTGTCCATTTAAAATGTCTGATGTATATAATATCTCAGGGATGCCACAGTGAATAAACAATATTAACTTCAATAAATGTCCCTTTTTTAAACTATAAGTAATAAACAAACAGCCCCGTTTACAGCTATTATATTGTTCTAGCCTCTCTCTGTATTAATACCCACACAAACACTAAATGATGATCAGTCAGGAGTCAGGAGTAACAGCACACATGCATCGACTTTACTGTTATGTTTATGGTTTTATTTAACTTAAGACTTTGGGTGGAGTGAAATATATGAGATAACAAAGGAAAAAAAACTAATATTGAACTCTGTTCAACAGATTCAGTCAGTATTAACTGTAAGCGCACTGTTCAGCCAGAAGAGGGAGACATCCATGCACATACAGAGGCATGCAAAAGTTTGGATACTCTTGCTTAAAACGTTTTACTGGCATAAAGGCTAAAAGATGACAAAATCTTTATTATTTAAAATAATATTACATTTTAATTTAATATCAAACAAAAATATATAGACTGTGTAGACTATAGACTTACATCTACCATGTTCCCTGGTTGATCCAAGTATTTGTATTTAGTTTCTGGACATACAACACTGAGTTAGACACTGGTGACATATACAAAACAATTCATCCAGTCTTCAGCCCTGAAGAGTTTATTCTGTATTCATTTATTATGTTTTTGGTTTTATTTGCAATTTAAATAGCAAAAAATGAGAAGCCACAGTTGAGCAGCTCCCCAGAGCAGGAGTTTCCTGTTTCTCAGAACATCAGTCACATCAGAGAGACTCACACAAACACACAGATCAGCTTCAGAGCAGTAAGAGCTTAAACACTCTACTGACTCCATCTGATCACATTCACAATGAAGACCAACCTCCTCATTACAGCAGCAGGTACTCACTATGAAGATATGCTTTAACAATTTAATTATTATTTGAAACAATTTCTTTTCTTATGTTTTTTTTTCAGGTGTGTTTGGGGCTGACAGAATTGAACTAAATGATCAGGAGACTGATGTTTTTAGAAAAGAGGGAGAATCTGTTCAACTGAAATGTTCTTATGAGACAAGTAGTAATGATGTCATGCTCTACTGGTACCGACAGTTTCCGAACAACCTCTACAGTTTTTACTGCTGAGAGGTGCTCGATCAAGGGGTGGTAGTCAAACTTCAGACAGAAGATTTCCATCGACTACATCCTGGTCATCCACTGAACTCTCCATTAAAGACTCAACACTGGCAGATACAGCTCTCTACTACTGCGATCTGAGAGATGGAGCCCAGGGACACAAAGTGTCTGAAACTCTTTACAAAAACTCACACCTTCTTTTACTTTCAACACAAGCAGATTCATATAAAACCCAAACCACACGTATCTGTTATTACAGTTTCTGACAGAGTTTTGTTCTCACATGTGCAGAACATGTGACTGCCAGTGCTGAAGCCCTGTGGTTTATATACTGAACAAGCACATCGTAAACATCATCACTGACATTTAAAAGGTCAGTTAAAGTTTTGTCTGTTTGGCAAAGCTTAACATCTGCTTAACACACATTTTAAATCAATGATATGCATATTAGATTAAAGGATCATTTGGCTGCTTAAAGGGGCTTGTTAGACAGCAAAAATGTACAAACGTTTTATTGCACATTTAGAAGCTTTAAGCTTTTTACTAAAGCGTCCAAACTTGCTTTACTTTGGAATACACTGGTGCATTGGTACACTGACTATTCAGTGAATGAAGTACAAAAATATGAAGATATCTTGAAAGGTGAAGATAATAATAAAGAAATCTGGATCACCTGTTGAACTAATCAGATCATGAAAATTATTATTTTCATTTAAAAGATTGTTAATTGCTTTGATTTAACAGTCTTCTTTTTCTTTCAGCTGCTCCCGTTTAGGGGTCGCCACAGCGGATCAGCTGTCTCCATTTCTTCCAGTCCTCTGCATCTTCCTTCTTCAAACCAACCACCTGCATGTCCTCTCTCAGCACGTCCATAAACCTCCTTTTTGGTCTTCCTCTTCTCCTCTTTCCTGGCAGCTCCATCTTCAACATCCTCCTTCCAGTATAATTCTCGTCTCTCTTCTGCACATGTCCAAACCAACGCAACCTTGCTTCTTTAACCCTGTCTCCAAGACGTCTAACCTGAGCTGTCCTTTTAATATACTCATTTCTAATCCTGTCCATCCTCATCACACCCAGTGAAAATCTCAGCATCTTTAACTCTCACACCTCCAGCTCCGCCTCCTGCCTTTTCGTCAGTGCCACTGTCTTCAACCCATACAACATAGCTGGTCTCACTACTGTCCTGTAAACCTTCCCTTTTACTCTAGCTGGTACGCGTTTGTCACAAATCACTCCAGCCACTCTTCTCCACCCATTCCAACCAGCCTGCACTCTCTTCTTCACCTCTCTTCCACACTTGCCATTACACTGAACTGTTGATCCCAAGTATTTAAACTCCTCCACCTTTGTCACCTCTACTTTCTGCATCCTAACCACTCCAATTTCCTCCTTACATGGAAACAGAGGAAACTAAACAGGTAACAGCAATTATCTAAGATCCTCAGTAATAAAAAATTGTAAAACAAATTATACAAATTGTAAATTGTAATTAGGGGCAGTGGTGGCCTAGTGGTTAGGGTGTTGGCCAGAGGATCAGGGGTTCGAACCCCTTCCCAAATGGTTGCCCTGAGGTACCCTTGAGCAAGGTGCCGTCCCTGTCCTGCTCCTCCCTGCGATGGGCTGGCGACCTGTCCAGGTTTGCCCTGTGTGAGCTGGGTTGGACTCCAGCATGACCTGGTTTGGGACAAGTGGCAGAAAATGACTGACTGACCAAATGAAACAAGAAAAACTAACATCTCAGTGTGATTCATTACAGCTGCACAGTTTTGAGAATTGTAATTTATATTTAATCTATTTTAACCAATTAAACACAGGTTCAAAGTATGACAGACTAAAATATGTGATCACAAACACAATTACAATAAAATATTTTTTATTTTAATAACACTTGCTTAAACGCTTACAGCACTTATCAAACAAAGTTTCTCTTCTCATTCCCTTCAGAACGTCAAGCACTGCTGACAGGTTCAAGACCAGCAGTCTCCTTAAATCTCCTGAAGCAAAGAGGAAGATGTGCATCGAGACTCTTCTCAGTCCTGGCTCCTTATTGGTGAATGAACTTCCTCTTGTGGTCAGAACTGCTGAATCCTTTGCTGTATTCAGGCGTGCACTGAAGATGTACCTGTTCAAGGAATACCTTGGAGAATAACCTTCCCTATCTAGCTCTACTCCTATACCTTTCTAAACAATCCTCCTTAAAAAAAAAAATCACATTTTGGCATTTATCTAATATCTGGGACAATGAACCTCTTTTTCCCCTCAGTCAGTCACAGGGTTTATGCATTTATTATTCGAATGAAGAACAGATGTGGATATAAACCACTGGTGTAAGTCAAACAGGATAAGAGTGTCTGCTAAATTCTGTACATGTAAATGTAAACATTAACACCAGCCATCGCTGAAGTGCTGTCACATTGGCGGGGTGCGGGAAGAATGTCAACACAGAGCCAGATATCCCAGACATACTTTTATTCCACATAACCAAAATCCAGACACGAGACTGGAACAGAACCTGACAGAACCACCGCTAACTTCAACCTTAGCTGAACGAATGAACTGCACTCTGTTCTGACTTACTGAGGCTTAAGTAGTCAGCCTCAGTGTAGCACACCTGTGCCTTATGAGCTCAGGTGTGCTCCGTCAGAACATAGCGCCCTCTACCGTGAACAAAACAAAACAGTCAAACCCTTACAAGTGCCCAACATTTATAGTTAAGAAAACTTGAATACTGTAATTCGAATGTACTCGTTATTAATGTAAACTTTTTCAATTTACCGTCATTATTATTATAAACTGTGGTCCGAAATAACAATAAACAAAACCCCATCTTTGAGTATGTTCAGACTTTTGACTGTTTTTGAGTATTTATATGTTTATTAGGCATCAAGAAGAATTCAGCACAGTGCTCAGCCCAGCAGCAGTGACTGCAAACAGCAGTGCAGTTGTTCTGTATTTTTACTGGTTGCTCAGTTCATGGTTACGGTTTTTGGTGTTAACTGTCACGTGTTGCAGTCCTTCAATACAATCATTTCCTGGGTGGGTTTCAGAAGATTACCTTCCTTGTACAAACAGATGAGCACAGATACCACTTCCATACAGATAGGATCTCCTGTGGTCTGACATGGAGCAATGACCTTTCACTGTGCTGCACATTTGGAGATGCAATGAAAGTGAAAGAAAGTGAGAGTGACAACCCTTGTCATTGCAAGGTCACAGCACAGCACATGTGGACCTTTACATTTAACCCATGCACTCAAACACCGTGCAGCTATTGAAAGCGCACAGGGAGCAGTGACAGTACCTTACTCAAGGGTATCTCAGGACAACCTAGTTGTTAGGGAATCGAACCCACAATCTTCTGATGTTGGGGCAATGCCCTAACCACTAGGCCACCGCTGCCCCTTTCATATTGCAATGAAAAATCTGAAAATAAATATAAATATTTAATTTTTACAGAATACTTTAGAAACTATTTTCTGCTGAGATCATTAATTATTTATACCAACATTCAACTACTAACACATATCCTTACCAGTGTAACACTAATAATACAGGAATCATACTATTATAAAAAATTACAGAACAAGAGATTGTTGATCACAGATAATGAACACCAGCAGCTAGGCTTCAAACATCATGGAAAGTTTGCTTTTTCAGCATGTCTCAGCACTCAAAACAAGGCCCATTAAGACATGGTTGAGCAAGTTTGGTTTGGAAGAACTTTGATGGACACAGAGAGCTCTTATCTCAACCCCATCAAACACCTTTAAGATGAACTGTTGTATGCCTGGCCTTCTTGTCCAACATCAGAGCAGGAGTTTCCTACTGTAGTTTCTCAGAACCTCCCTCACATTAGAGAGATACTCACACAGTGATCAGCATTAGAGCACTGAGAGCTTAAACACACTACTGACTCCACTGATCATATTCACAATGAAGACCGGCCTCCTCATCATCCTCATTATGGCAGCAGGTACTCACTCAATAAGAATCTACATTTTACCACACAAGTTCACATGATTTGCACAATGATCCTGGATGAGCACCAGAAAATGGATGATTGAAGAAATATTAATTGTCTTTTATTTTTATTTCAGGTGTGTTTGGTGCTGATGAAATAAGACCAAATGATGAGCAAACTGATATTTTAAGAAAAGAGGGAGAATCTGTTACACTGGAATGCTTTTATGATACAAGCAGCACTTGGGTTCGGCTCTACTGGTTTAAACAGTATCCTAACAGACCTCTACAGTTTTTACTGTATAAAGGTGCACGATCGTCTAGTGCAGAGCACATACCAGACACTCGATTTTCTTCCACAACATCCAGATCATCCACTGAGCTCAAGGTTAAAGAACTAAGACTGGCAGATACAGCTCTCTACTACTGTGCTCTAAGAATTGAAGCCCAGTGACACAAAGTGTCTGAAATGCTGTACAAAAACTCACACCTTCTGTTTGCTTTGAACTCAAGCAGATTAAAGTAAAACCCAAACCACAGTGTATTATCTCATACATTGCAGAGAGGCTGTCACTACTCAAGCATGTGCTCCCTTTGCTCTTTGATGTTGAGCAACAAAGTGTTAAAAAACCTACAAAAAATAGCACCATAGATATTTCCTACATGTTTTCAGATGTAACTTCATTCCTTTAGCTCTAGCTGCTTAAATGAAAGACCTCTGATAGTAATTCTGAGCCCTGGATCAACCTAGCATGATAGACTGAAAATGTTATTTTCTATCCAGTTTCAAAACTAAAAACCAAACTTAAAAATGTCAGTTAATATTTTCTGTGTCAGGATGTGCGGTCGTCAAGCTAATAATTGTGATATAAGAAAAACAAGGTTGCTCAATCATTGTGAAGGAACCCCTAGAACCAGTTTTCAGAATCAATGTTATGTTTTAAAATATATAAGTATATCCAAAAAAGGTTAAAATCATTTGATTACATGTTTATTCTGTGTTTAGTAATACATTGTGTCTTGTGTGTTTTATAGAATTCTGTATAATATACTGTGAACTGTAGAAACCAAAATCTCCCTTTAACTGAACACACTTACTTTAACCAGTTACACCCATGTTTGCTCAAATAAAAAAACTTAAAAGAAGAAAAATAAAAGAAATGACAACCTCTGAGGCACGTTTCAATTTATTCTTCTATAGCGCCTTTCACAACAGAGTTGCGCCAAAGCACTTTACATAGATGGTAGACAGGTTATAGTCATGGTCTAAAAACTGAAGGCTAGAAGCTAAAGCCAGACGACTACGGAGGAGAGCATTCTGAGTCCTGCACTGAACCAACATGATCCTAAACTGGAAATTACAATAGAGAAAGGAGAGGACTATAAAATACAGAAAAGCCTCCGTTTCAGTGATACAGCAATTCCTTCACAAGTACAAACACATAAAACATTTCTCACGTTACGTTAAAGTGTAATGACCAGAAAACATAAATATCTGAGTAAAACAGTTTTTTGCTAGGCTCGAGACAGTGGAGCGGATGATAAAAGTGTTGCCTTTTTGTCCAGGAAGTGGTTCTACTGTGTAGTAATACAAGTTTGGGAAGGTGAGAGGAATCACTCTTGATCACTGTCCTCACTGGTGAATACAGTCTCCAAAGGGGGAAAGTGTTTTCAGACACTCTGTAGTTGATATTTGATGCTCTTATGTAAACATCCACATTTACACTCAGTTAGTCTTTTGATTCTGTACTGATGAATCTGAGTTAAACTCTCTGCTCTTAAACAGAAATAAAGATTTTTTTAATCAGTTAATGATGAAAATGAAAATAAATGAAAATAGACATTAAAATAGACAAAGAATTATGAGAATCTATTTTTTTTTTTTTTGCTGTGGAAGACATTTTTAGATGACATCTAAGTTGTCCAATTTAATTGACGCTCACAATAAACAGACTATTTTACATGTATGTTTGAGAAATAGTTCCCCTAGGATCCCCTAAAGGTGATAAAAACTGAATTAAAATAACTCTCCTTAATTAAACTGGTAATGTAAACATAGTCATTCAAAGTGATTGAAAGTTTGCTGTGAACTGAGCATTCGAGTCAGAAATGTTCACAGTATTGAGATGTTCGGAGGTGTTCAGTTTAGTAAAAGCTCCCTAAACTATTAGAAATAAGTGACTTTATTCCTGCAGCACAGTTGTGCAGCCGTTTTGTGGTGAAGCTGGAATATATTTTAAAATATAAAGCATGACAACATGCAGGAAGATAATGAGGATCTATAGTTACTGTTCAGACTGATCACTTCTTACTGTTATAAACATTATAGACTCAGTAGATTTGTGCAGGTTCACCAGCCAGTTTAAACACAATGGCTTTTCTGTGCTTTTTACATCAAGATGTGAACTTCAAGAAACCGATCTGAGGAAAAACCTAGACCTAGTCAAGTCAAGTCAACTTGATTTATGTAGCGCTTTTTACAACTGTTGTTGTCACAAAGCCGCTTTACAGAATCCGGGTCCAAGCCCCAGTTCAAGTCAAGTCAAGTCAAGTCAAGTAGGATTTTATTGTCATTTCAGCCATATACACAGTACACAGTGAAACGAAATAACGTTCCTCCAGGACCCTGGTGCTACACACAAGACAAGACACAAGACAAGACAACATAAGACACAACACGGGGCAACAAGTGCAAGACAAGACAGACAACATCAGACGGCACGACAGACAGTACATTCATCCGTGGAGGGCTGCAGTGTTGTGAAACAAAGCAGCCCAGGTACATTATGGTGTAGCAGTGTGGTGGAGCGGTGTTACTGAATTTAAAGTGCAAGAGTGCAACACGAGATAAATAAATAAATGCGGGATGAAAAGTGGACTGAAACTAGAAACTATTTCCCATCCTGGAAGTGGAGGCCCGTATGCTGCGGAACCTTTTCCCGGATGGCAGGAGGGAGAAGAGAGTGTGGGACGGGTGGGAGGGATCATCCACAATGCTGGTTGCTTTGCGGATGCAGCGAGTGGTGAAAATGTCTTGTACAGAGGGCAGAGAGATCCCGATGATCTTCTCAGCTGTTCTCACTACCCGTTGTAGGGACTTGCGGTCTAAGACGTTGCAGTTCCCGTACCAGGCAGTAATGCAGCCGCTCAGGATGCTCTCAATGGTTCCTCTGTAGAAGATGGTGAGGATGGTGGGAGATGGGCTTTCCTCAGCCTGCGCAGGAGCTAGAGGCGCTGCTGGGCTTTCTTTGTGATGGAGTTGGTGTTGAGGGACCACGTGAGGTTGTCAGTGATGTGAACACCAAGAAACTTGGTGCTCTGGACCATCTCCACAGGTGAGGTGTTGATGATAAGTGGAGTGTGGTCCCGACGTGATCTCCTGCCTGGGAGGGTGGTGTCAGCGTCACAGGCAGGTGGAGATGTCCTGTAGTTGGTGAGGGCCTGGATGCCCTGCCACATGCGCCTCGTGTCACCAGTGTTCTTGAAGTGGCCATGGATTCTCTCTGCGTGAGCACGCTTTGCTGCTCTGATGGCCCGAGACAGGTTTGCCCTCGCTTTTCTTAGGGCGGCCTCGTCCCGACTTGTAGGCCTTGTCCCGGGTTCTCAGGAGTCTGCGCAGCTCTGCGGTCATCCATGGCTTCTGGTTGGGTCGTGTTATGATGAACTTGGAGACAGTAACATCCTCAATGCACTTGCTGATGTAGCCAGTCACTGAAGCTGTGTACTCCTCCAGGTTGATGGAGTCACCGTAGGTTGCAGCCTCCCTGAACATGTCCCAGTCGGTGTGTTCGAAGCAGTCCTGAAGAGCAGAGATGGCTCCTGTGGGCCAGGTCTTCACTTGCTTCAGGGTTGGCCTCACGCGCCTGACGATGGGTCTGTACGCTGGGATCAGCAGCACAGAGATGTGGTCTGAGTGTCCGAGGTGGGGGCGGGGCTCCGCTCTGTACGCACCAGCCATGTTTGTGTAAACACAGTCCAGCGTGTTTTCCCCCCTCGTTGCAAAGTTCACATGTTGATGGAATTTGGGGAGAACTGACTTGAAATTTGCATGGTTGAAATCTCCGGCAACAATAAACAGTCCATCTGGGTGGAGGTTTTGGAGTCCGCTGATAACTCCATAAAGTTCAGCCAGCGCGCTGTTAGCGCTAGCGCTGGGTGGAATGTAGACCGCCGTAATAAACACTGTAGAGAACTCCCTGGGCAAATAACGCTGTCGCTGAGCCATGTCTCCGTAAAAACAAAAACACAGCAGTCTCTGTACTCACTCTGGGTGTTCAGCTGGAGTCGTATACAGTCAAGTTTATTATCCAGGGAGCGGACATTGGCGAGGAGGACGGACGGGATAGCCGGTCGGCTAGTGTTAGCCTTGAGCTGAGCCTGGACCCCAGCACGCTTGCCGTGTTTCTGTTTCCTCTCGCACCGCTTCCTATGTCCTCTCCAGGTTCAGCAGGTGATCTCGGGGACTGAAGGCCTGGTCTTCTCAGCACGCCGAGCTCCTGTAGCGTTGTTCGGAGAGTCGCTGGAAGACTGAATCCTGGCTGATTCCTGAGCTCCAGCAGTGTTTAGCGGTTAAATTTAAGAGCATTCACAGATGTGACGCTCATGTGCAAGTCTTATGGTGAAAAGTCGTCGGATGAAAGACTTTTTACAGACTTTAGCACCAAAGTTTGGACCCCGGAGCGGCCGCTGCGTGTTACCGCACCGCCATCTTGGATCTTTATATTCCCAACTATATATAGTTGGGTAACCAAGGGCGACAGAGGCAAGGAAAAACTCCCCAAACATGAGGAAGAAACCTTGGGAGAGACCAAGACCCAAAAGGGGAACCCGTCCTCCTCTGGTCGACACCGGAAATAAAAGAAAAGAAAGATAGAGGAGAACCCTGTATAATGGTAGTTTCCAGTAAATATGAGTTACAGTAAAAGTAAAAGAGTGCACTGGTGACTGTAACTGGAGGTTGATGATCTAATGGTGGGAGCTCTGTTTGAGTGGGGGAAGCTTTAATCTTCGTAGCAGCAGCTCCTGCAGAAGAGCCAGTCTGAATCTCCACTTTAACTAAGCAGTGAGTCAGAGAACAAAAGTCTTTTACTCTAACAGATTATATATCATATATGATAACAAAAACAAACACAACAACAACAAAAATAATACAAATATGATATTAACAGCCTGTTTGTGTTTTAAGGACACATTTGGATTCAGACTTCATCTCCTGGGTGAAGGAGCTGAGACAGAACTTTGAGGAGTTCCATAGATTGTCAGCTGTTACCATGGAAGCAGATTCCTTCAGTCGTTTACCGACTTCACACACAGACAGACGCACTTTACTCTCCAGAGATTTCATTCAGATCACTTCATCGATGGAGTTTCCTCTGTTTTCTCTCCGCTTCAGGCTGCGGCCGCTGCTTTATTTGAGCGCCATTGCAGCTGCAGCTGGAAGCTCTTCTTTTCTCCTCCACAGGAGGCTCAGGCTGAAGCAAAAAATGCAAAAGTTAGGTTTAAGACACTATAGAAGTTTAATTGTAGCATTATGACAACTGCACTATTACACTTTATCGTAAAACATAGTATGTTTTTTAATGACTATTTAAGAAATGTTCAGCCTAAATCCTTGTAAGTATCCTAAGTAATGAATAAAAGATCTGTGTTTGATGTTGAAAGTATTCAATAAAATGTTCAACTCAAAGGCTTGTGTGACTGTCTGTGATTGACCTGTGTGCACAAACAGAGATTAAAAAGTGAGCTTTATGTTTGATATGATCGACAGGGTTGGTTAAACAATGAGTTTTACACAAATATAAAGGAGTAGCGTGCTTTTATAAATGGCAGTAAGGACAGTAATCTGAAGAATCTTTTCGATAGTTCTGTGTAAGCAAAAAAGTGTCCAGCTTATGCGGAAAAATTGCAATAAAGATAATCATTATGGGGGCAGCGGTGGCATAGTGGTTAGGGCGTCGGCCGGAGGATCGGGGGTTCGAACCCCTTCCCAATAGGTTGCCCTGAGGTACCCTTGAGCAAGGTGCCGTCCCCGTCCCGCTCCTCCCTGCGATGGGCTGGCGACCTGTCCAGGGTGCGTCCCTCGTCCTCGCCCTGTGTGCGCTGGGTTGGACGCCAGCACTCCCCCGCGACCCCGTTTGGTACAAGCAGCAGATAATGGATGGATGGATAATCATTATGCTCATTGCTGTAATAGTCCATCTCAGAAAGGCAAAGTTGAAATTGTGGATGAAGGTGAGGAAGAACAGCTTTATGTGGATACTTCACATGAAAATAACTGATGAAAAGGAGTGGATCACTACACTACAAGTGAAGGACACATGTGATATCAGTGACAGATTTGACAAAAATAAGAACCAGATCAAAAAATATACAGTAAACATGAGTAAACATGAATCTGATGGCACATGCAGGCTCTAAAATAACACAGAAAAGATCAGTCAGTCAGTCATTTTCCGGGCCGCTTGTCCTAATCAGGGTCGCAGAGGGGTGCTGGAGTCCAACCCAGCTCACACAGGGCGAAGGACGGGGATGCACCCCGGACAGGTCACCAGAGAGAGTGAATATGATAAGCTCATGATAGAGTACCAGGACCTGTTTTAAGGTTGAGGATGCCTTCCAGGAGTATGTACGATCAGAGTTCTACACAAAGCAATAAAGAGTATAAATAAATGAAGATATTATCTCAGTTTGCAAATGCTAAATATTTTAGTAAGCTAGACGCATCCTCGGGACTCTACCAGATGAAACTGGATGAGCCCATCCTAAAACCGCGCTCCTTTAACAACCCATTTGTTAAAAAAAGTTTTTTGAGACCATTTGCCATCTCCTCAGCTCCAAAGGTGAATTAGAATATGATCTGTGAGCATGTCAATGGTGTGGATATATTGATGGATGATGAGAGACTGAGAGCAGTGCTAGAAGCAACAAGGTAAGCAAACCTGACACTGAACAGACGAAAACATCAGCTTTGTGTGAAAGAGTCAACATTTGTGGGAGATCAGTGTCAGCAGACTGATTTTTTAGAGTGAGACCAGACCCACAAAAAGTTTTGAAAACATGCCAAGAATACAAAACACAAAAGAAGTGCCAAGGGTCAATGGGATGATTATAAAAAAGGAAAGTTCATTCTTAATCTGACAGAGAAAATGGTTCCACTGAGACAACTGGCTGAAAAGAACACTGAATGGGAATCATGAGCATTGAAAGTCATGAGCTAAAGAAATGGCTTACACAAGAATCAGTGCTTAGGTTTTATGAAACCAATCAAGATATCTTCAGCTGCACTGCAGAGTGGATCTGATGATGATTGGGAGCCTGTAGCATATGCATCATGTGCAGTGTTAGACACGGACACGTGATAAGCACGGACTGAAAAAGAGCTGCTAAACACCATGTACGCCTTTGAGAGATTCCATCAGTTTGCGGCAGGACAAACAGTAAGTGTAGAGACTGATCACAAGACACTGACTGCATTGTTCCAGGAACCACTAAATGACTGTCCACTGAGAACACAAAGGAGGATTGCAGTGCTCTTCGTTGAATGTAACACACACCCCAGGTAAACTGATGTACACTGCTGACACTCTTTCAGGAGCGGTGACTCAGTTTGAAGGAACATCAGTGACACTAGAATGTAATTATCAAATAACACACACATGCAGTTCTAAGCAATAAAATACAAATGCACCTGCTGGTCTTATGTTAAAGTGATCTTACACACTCAACACTCAATTCCACACAAACACAAAGAGTTCATAAACAGTTCATGATCAATCAGTCAGACCCATAAGATTACAGGTTTACAGTGTGTGAAGACCCTTCTGTTGGGTACATTACTGATAGAGCAGTGTAAGTATCTTGAATACGTCTGGTCTGCATGACTGCAGTAATGCTCATTTCTATTAGCACCGTTACGGGATTTTCTGGTGCCGAGCCAACAGCAGAGATCATACAAACCATGTGTTCTTAGATGACCACTCAAAGCCTGTGGCACTGCCATTTAAAGGTTTTTCATATATAAATAGTTTGATTAGTGTGATTTTTCTGTGAGATTATTCTATTTCTGTTGATTCACA
>JABMDN010015965.1:0-10762 GCA_017165825.1 Hepsetus odoe
ACATCTCCAGACAAGAAAGGAAAAACACCAGGTTCAGGTAAGATATTCACAAACTCTCCATGATTTGACTCCATGGATCGGTTCTGTTGGCTGTTGATTTAATTCTGGCTCATTTGAGTAAAAATAAAGTAGAAAGATGGAAGTAACCTCATCTAATGTGGTCTTCAGATCCTACTGCTGGAAAGTCTCACACTCTACTCTCACTAATTTAGAGAAGATCTGGTTCAGCTGTGAGTGTCTGGAGCTCCACAATGAACTTAAATGCAGTTTGTAGTCAAAGATGTTGAGAGTTTGGAGAGATATTCAGTTTTTATTTCATGAGTTTGTGTCTGAAGGTATCAGTGATGTTGTTCTCCTGTGACTTTAAAGGTTGTTCTGTTCTATAGTTAGTGTTTAAGGCAGGTTTCAGAGACTCTTGTAAAGTATTTTCTGTTTCTCTTTAACTGACTCCATCAACAGATATTTGGTGTTGTGTTTCTGATAAGATCATTTACCATCTACTGCTGTTTCTCCTGAAAATCAGGGGTGAGGAACTGAGGGCTGGAGTTCAAAACATCTGAGTAATTTCTCTGCTTTGACCCAAAACTTAAAGCTGGTCAAATCTCCACTCCTTATAAAGCTTTAACATGTAGTTAAGATCACTTTATTGTGACTGTAGCTAAAACACAAGATCTGCTTTTTGTGTTGAACAGAATCAGTTTTTCCTCTAAACACCTCCAGGCGATGAACTTCACTGAAGGTACGGAAAACGCGAAGGGACAAGTAGAGCAGACTATTGAGCACGTTTGCAGGTGCATACAGGGAATTGTAGTCCAGGTCAACATCCTAAAATTGTAAACAGTAAAACAGCACCAAACAATAATACCTGAAAAAACAAAACAAAAACAATGTAAAACAGTTTACTGCCCAGAGAAATTATTAGTCTAATATTATACAACATACTAGCTTATCTAAACTTAACTCACAATTAAAATAGTCTAAGAGGACTAATCTATGAGTATAATTTTCTTTTTAACCTTCAGACAGTTCAAGCCTGACTTTTCCTTTCATTCTTGAAATGGATAAAGTTAATAAATTAAACTTAGAAGACTTTTTCCAGATTTACCCCCAAACTTTATCTAGGAGAGAGTTTGACTGACAAACAGAGTTAAAGCTAATGTTAATGCTAAACTCAAAGTACCTTAATATTTATCTGTTTATTTATTTGTCAGCAAATAAATAAACATTGATAGAGTCAATGTGAATGTGAAAGTGGTAGGACAATTGCGTTTGGACCAAGAGGTCGCAGGTTCGAATCCCACCTCCAGCATTAGCACCATTGGGTTCCTGAGAAAAACTCTTAACCCCAAGTTGCTCCAGGGGGACTTTCCCTGCAGTTAGGAACTGGAAGTTGATCTGGATAGTAGTGTCTGCTATATGCTGTAAACGTAAATAACATCATGGAGCTTATTTATTAGTCTTCTACTTTAGTGCCATCGTCAGTCTCAGTTTATCAGGTTCTCCTAAAGCTGTGCTTAGTGCTTGTTGTGTTTGGCTTCTAAATGTGTTGTTTTGGAGACTATCTATTGTCTGAGGCTATTAAAACTGTTGGTTTAGTTTGGAAAGTTCACAAAAGGCAAAAATACATCCATTTGTTTCTAAAGTAGAAATATAAATATGTACAAGTTGTACTGATTCAACTTTTTTACTCAATTACAAGTAAAAAAATGGCTCTGAATTGAAATCAAAGTATTACCGTAAACTCCTTTTAGCTAAAGATCTGTTTTTAACATCTTAGGCGTCCTCTGTCTGTTGTTCCTAAACTGAAATGATGGATAAATCATCATCTTTTGTGTGTGTCCTTGTGTAATTATGTAAAATAGTAGATATTTATCTTAAACCCGTTAAAACTAAAGAAGTGTGTAAGTTCTGAAAAAGTAACCACTAAAAACTATAGACGGCAGGGAGTAATAGTAAAAAAATGGCCAGAAAAATAAATTGTACTTTTTTCTTTCCACTTCCCAGTGCTCTTGAAATGTCCGTCTAAAGGTTTACTTTCAACTCAAAGTTTTTTTTTGAAAACAACACATTTTGCTGCCAGTCTGCTGTCTGAGGTTGGTAAAGACAATAGGTTCAGATTTTGTTAAGTTTAGAAAAGGCAAACATACACTCATTTG
Source organism: Hepsetus odoe (assembly GCA_017165825.1). Lineage (NCBI taxonomy): Eukaryota > Metazoa > Chordata > Actinopteri > Characiformes > Hepsetidae > Hepsetus > Hepsetus odoe. Next base: position 2,157 of record JABMDN010015965.1, read on the forward strand.
TTGCTCAAGTAGAAGTTTAGAAGCAAAATAGTAAAAATACTACTGATCCAATCTTTTACTCAATTACAAGTAAGGAGAACAGGCTCTGAATTGCAATCAAATTACAAACATAAAAATAAATCTGTAGCTACAAGCTACAATGTAGTTACATTTTAATGTAACCTGTAAACTGTATTTAAACTGAAATGATTGATACATCATCATATTTTGCGTTTGTTTTGTAACACCTGGTTATTTTCCTTCAGCTCATTATAACTAAATTAATGGGTATGTTCTAAAAAAATAAGCAGTTGAAACTAAAGATAATAAAAACTGTAGGGAATAACAGTAAAATGGCCAGAAAAAAAATAATTATTTGAGTAAACAACCAAAAAAACAACAGATAAAACTTATTTGTATTTTACAGCTTCTTACCTCTGATCCTATTATTGTGATTAATATTAAATGTTAACTCTTTTTCAGGCCTCACTGATGCCAAGAAAACCATGTTCCTGTTTCTCTGAAAGACTGAAACCCTGCGGTGGAGTTATTCCTGAAAAGGCCACGTGTCCAAGATTATTCCCAAGTCTGGTGGCTGGACTCAATTCATCAAAATTCTTTTCAGTGATTTATGTAGTGATGCTTAAGAGATTGACTGACTTCAGAAAACTGTGTGTCCTTAAACAGCTCTACTGAGGGATCAGTGTATTAGAGGTGTTCTTTCCTCTTTCCAGTGCTCCTGAAAATTCTGAAGGTCTACTTTCAGTTCTAAGTCCATGAGTCCTCCAGTCAGTACAAGCTCCATAGCAGTTACTGGGAGCAGCTGCTGAGTTTTAGCTCATCTCCCCTTCACTCATTGCAACCCTGTTTTTACTGAGAGAGAGAGCGCGAGAGACATTACCGTTGTATTGAGAGGAAAAACATATTAACATGGGAGTCTATAAAGGAATTGCCTTTATAGCCCCATTGTTCCCCCATTGTGTGGCTATTCATATTAATTATTCTACCACCTATCCGTGGCTGTGCAAGTTAATGAGTCTTTAAATACACTTAGATACAAGCACTCTCAATCATGGTGAAACTGAAAAAAGGAAAAAAATAACATATGTATGCGGTGTTCTCCACCATCAATGAGAACACTAGTTCTTTTTAAAAAAGAAAAATAATGAAGACTAGAAAGCTAAAAACTAACATAGCTGCAATATAGATACTAACATAGATAGCAACAAAAATTTTTCTCAGGCTCATGTGCACTCAGGTTTTTTTAAAAACATTACTATAAATGATTAGTTATGTCCTTTATGGTACCTTGCCCACCACACAATTATTAGGCAATATTCTAAATAATGCCTCCCAAGTTTCTCTCAGTTAAAGGACAAGGATTTGTCTTCGTGGTGAACATATACCTGCATGATATTAACAATTGCTACAAAACTAATTATAACATTACAGTAATTTAAAGTAACTTGCTAGCAGAAACAGAATAAGATGGTATTTTACAAAATAAACATTTACAAAACCTTGAAAACACTAAAAACAAACACAAAAAAACACATTCAAACACTTCTTTGCAAGTACGCTGCCTCGCAAAACCTCTAAATGTCCTGTCACAAGTCTTCAGCTTTATGGTTACCTCCAGGGCCACATCAGCTGAAAGTTTTATAGGAACACGGCAAGTACATCACAACCACACTCTCATAAATCTCACCAATAATGAAAACAGACTCCGCATTTGTTCCTATTGGGCAGGAAACACTAATTTAGGTTAGGAAAATCTTCAAAAATTGCATTTGATTCTGGATTCACTATGAAAAATACAGTCCATTGATGGTAGAAACACAGGATTTGTCTGGAATACTTGTTTTGAGGGAAACATTTATACACTGAGCATTAAAATGATTGTCAAGGCATTTACAAATATCATGCAGCAAGGGCTATTGAATGCACCGGGGGAGAAGTGATGGGGACGGTACCTTGCTCAAATGTACCTCAGGGCAACCTACTGGTCTGGATTCAAGCCCATGTTCTCCCGATCCTGGGGATAACCCCTAACCACTAGGCCACTAATGCCTCAGTGTGTACCAATGAATACCGATGAACACTTCCACAGAGCATGACGTGTCAGTGAATGAGTCATACCCAGATGGATCAGAGACACATAAATTACCTTGAAAAGCATCTGAACATTCAGTGTAAAAATCTCTCCCTCAAAACAAAAATTCTAGACAAATCACTTGTTTCTACCATCAATCAGCTGTATTTGCAGGTATCATTTCCCATATTCCTCACAGATTGGTAAACAGGAAAACAGCCCTTACTGGTCAGATCCAGCATGCTGTGGTTAAGAAATTGACACCGGCATTGTGAAGACATCTTGCAAAAGCTTGCTGATTTTGAGTTTACTTTAGAAGCTTAGTTTAAGGTCAGTGTTGTTCTTTCAATATTGATGATGCAAAAAAAGTATAATGGGTGTTGGTGAACTTTATGAGAGTGCATTTGTGATGTACCTAGCATCTTCCTTAAAAAAATTTGGAAGAGGTAGGTCTAGAGGCAACTATAAACGTGATGCCCTTCAGGTATAACATTATTCAGAGAAAGAATCCTTGCTAGCTGAATAAATAAATAAATCGTAAAGTAAAATCCTTTTACTTTTTATGTTGAGTGGTAGATAAAAGTATATTAACTAGCGCAATATCAATAGAAAAAGCCAATTATATTTCCACAAAAGAATACCAAAAACATGGCTAAAAAAAAAAACAAAAAAACTCCAGCTATAATTATTCCAATTTTTGGAAGCAAGTGGGAACAAAAGAACTCTAACCACTGTTTTTGATATCAAAGTGAAAATATCTTGGGAAAAATTACAAACCACAAACAAAATTCAACTTATTCGGCTGCACTAGTGTTTTCATTGATGGTAGAGGAACCACCATGTTGTTTTTTTTCCAGTGTCACCATGATTGAAAACACTAGCCATATCTACTCAAAGACTCCTGTTTTAATGCATTTTTGTTGTTCTCTCATTATGATGGTAATGTCTCTTGCTCTCTCTTTCTCTCAGTAAAAGCAAGGTTATAGAGAGTGAAACAGATGTGAGCTGAGATTCAGTAGCTTCTCCTAGTAACTGCTATGGAGCTTGTACTGACTGCAGAACTCACTGATTTAGAGCTGAAAGTAGACCTTCAGACACACATTTCAGGAGCACTAGAAACAGGAAAGAACATCTCTAATACACTGACTCCTCAGTGGAGCTGTTTAATGACAGTTTTCTGAAGTCATCTCTTAAGTATCACTACCTAAATCACTGAAAAGAATTTTGATGAATTGATAATAATCTTGGACACGTGGCCTTTTCCGGAGTTTCAGGGTTTCAGTCTTTCAGAGAAACAGGAACATTGTTTTCTTGGCATCAGTGAGGCCTGAAAAGAGTTAACATTTAGCTAGAAAGTATAAATACTTCTTTCCTGTGCTTTAGTAGAGTTTTTTTGGTATTTGTTGTTTACTCAAGTATTTATTTTTCTGGTCATTTTACTGCTACTCCCGGAAATTTCAATTCAATTCAATTCAATTTATTCTTGTATAGCGCCTTTTACAACAAAGTTGCCCCAAGGCACTTTACATTGATAACAGGTTACAGTAATAGATGTTTAAGATGTTTATGCCGGACGACTACGGAGGAGAGGAACCAAAAACTCCACTATGTGGAGAAAAAAAACCTCTGAGGGTCCAAGGTCAACCGGCTACCCAACCCCCTTGGGGATACTAACAGTACAGAGTTAGTTTGGTTTTAAACTCCAGGATCAGTGAGGAGTCCCAAGTTGCTTCCAGGTACCAATGAGCCGCCAGGGTCCCTTGGCGCATCAGATGCATCACACAGACCAGATGGTAGCTCGGCATTGGGCTCAGGTGATGACCACAACGGGCCCCCCCGGACATGTGGGGAGAGAAATGGAATGAGGGGGTCAGTAATGGGCAGGATCCAGTAGTGACAGACACAGAAATATTTATCAAGAACAAGTCAGAGGCACCAATACCTTTAGGAAAGCTTTATTACTATTGCAATAGGGCCTCGACCAGCACTCCATTCAGAATGCGAGAGGAAGAGCCCCGAGCACAGAAATCTACATGCAGATATATTTATCTATGAGTTCATCCTCTTTCATCTGTCACTGGGCCCAGGTTTCAATCTGTCCCATTCCTTTGTTCCCTATATGGTTCACTTGCTTCACCTTCTTTATCTAATAACCCCTAAATGACCTTCTTATCTACTTTCTTTGCCCATCTTCTACCTCCTATAAACACCTCCTATAAATCTCTTCTGGTCTAAGTGCTTCTTGTACATAGCTGCTTTAACTCGACCAGAAACCAGATAACTCAGGAATGAAACAGGGAGTTTGTCTCACAGTTACAAAGTAATCTTTTAACTAGAAGAGTGATCTTAATACTAGTACAGAGTTTTTAAGGAAAATAACCAAATGTGAACCCACTCAAAAGACGATGGTGTATCAATCATTTCAGTTTACATACAACAGATGGAACAAGACACTGAAGATGTTAAAGTATAACTCCTTGTAGCTACATACTAATTTTTATGTTTATAATGTGATTACAATGTGATTCAGAGATTATAATGTGATTCAGAGCCTGTTCTCCTTACTTGTAAATCCTTACTTGTAATTCAGTAAACGATTGGATCAGTTGTACTTTTAAGGATCAGAACTTCTACTTAAGCAACAAATTATTGTTTGTTTGCCTTTTCTATTCATTTGCCAAATAACATCATGGAGCTTATTTACTAATATATCTATTTACTACATAGTAGTAGTGCTATCGCCAGTCTCAGTTTTTCAGGTCTTGCTGAAGAGGTGCTTAACACTGAAGCCAGTCTGTTGTCTGAGGTTTTAAAGACTGTAGGTTTGGTTTTTGTAGGTTTTAATTTCATTCCTGAAAGTGAAACCTGTGAATTCATGTTTTGGTATCAAAAAAAAACTCGCAGCTCAGTCACAGAACTATTATCACTGATTTGCTTCGAGGGAATCTCGACTCGATCAATCTATTTGCTAACAAATTAATAAAGAGATGAATGTTTAGGTAATTTGTTTTCTCTCAGAGTTTAGCATTAACAATAGCTTTACCTCAGTGTTTAACTCAAATTCTCTCCCAGACATTAAAAGTGAAAGTGAAGTGAAAGTGACAACCCTTGTCATTGCGAGGTCAAAGCACAGCAGACAATGAACCACAACGAAATTGGACCTCTGCATTTAACCCATACACACACGTGCAGCAGTGGGCAGCTTTTGAAAGCGCCCGGGGAGCAGTGACGGGGACGGTACCTTGCTCAAGGGTACCTCAGGGCAACCTATTGGGAAGGGGTTCAATCCTCCGATCATGCGGCTAACGCCCTAACCACTAGGACACCGCTGCCGCAAAGTTTTGGGGTAAATCAGGAAAAAGTCTCCTAACTTTGAATTTTTTCACTATTATTTCAAGTATTAAGGGAACAGTGGGACTTGAACAGTCTGAAGGTTAAGAAGAAAATTATACTAATTGATTAGTCCTATTAGACTATTTAGAATAATCATTTATTTTTATTGTGAGTCAAGTTTATATAAACTGTTATGTTGTATAATATTAGACTTATTTCTCTGGGAAGTAAACTTTTTTAAATTGTTTATTTTTTGTTCTTTCTTTCTTTTTGATTTTTCAATATTTTTATTTTTATTATTTCGAGTATTAAGTGAACAGTCGGACTTGAATAGCATGAAGGGCTAGAAGAAAATAAAATAGTTTTATAGGTCTAATCCAAGAGTATAATGTTTTAAATGGTTCCCTTTTTATAAAATTTTTATCATATTTTTCTGTTGTTGTTTAGTGCTGTTGTTTTACTGTTTGCAGGGTCAGGATGTTGATCTGGACTACAATTCCCTGCATGCACCTGTAAACGCGCTCGCTCGTCTGCTCCATTTGTGTCTTCGCGTTTTCAGTAAAGTTCTTCACCTGGAGGTGATTAGAGGAGAAACTTTTCCGTTTAAGGTCGTATTTTAGGGGATAAACGGCCTCATGATATAAATACAACAAACTATAACTTGTCATTTCAGTATCACTGATTAATCAACGGGATTTTGACAAGTTTTGTCAAATTTTTCGTTATATTTATCAACTAAGCCTCTATTTATGAACTTGGATTCTGTTCAGGACGAAGATCGCGTTTTCCGTACCTTCAGTAAAGTTAATCTCCTGGAGGTGTCATCGCTTAAACACTGACTACAGAACAGAACAGCCTTTAAAGTCACAGGAGAACAACATCACTGATACCTTCAGACACAATCTCATGGAATAAAAACTGAATATATCTCAAAACTCTCAAATCAAATATCTCAACATCTTTGACTACAAACTGCATTTAAGTTCACTGTGGAGACACTCACAGCTGAACCAGATCTCTAAATTAGTGAGAGTAGAGTGTGAGACTTTCCAGCAGGATCTGAAAACCACATTAGATGAGGTTGCTTCCATCTTTCTACTTTATTTCTACTCAAATGAGCCAGAATTAAATCAACAGCCAACAGAACTGATCCATGGAGTCAAATCATGGAGAGTTTGTAAATATCTTACCTGATTCTGGTGTTTTTCCTTTCTTACTATCTTGTGCTCAAGCACATCCACTTGTCTGTAGAATTCATGTGAATGAGCTTCCAGAAATCAGCTGGAGTGTATTTCTAGTGTTATAATCCTGAATTTGTTATTAGACCATTTTATGAAGTGAATTCATGACTGGTGTAGTGTGCTGGGTAACAGACCTGTTTTTCACCAAACAGCCAGTAGTTAGTTAGTTTTTTTTTTTTCACATATATGGTCAATTTTCTTTTTCTCCTCACTGACAGGTTATCATAATGAGAGTCAGCAGAGGGCACTCTTCATTTGTGCAGGTAAATTATTTCAGTTCTGGATATTCCCTATATAATCTCAGTCACAGATATACAGATATTGTACTGATGTTGTAGAATTATGATTTGATGATACTCTTCCTAAAATAGTTTGATGTTCTAAACCTGTTAGTTTGTGTAACAAGCAGATTCAAGCTTTTTAACGACCTGTTGACTGGGATCATCCTTCCATTTGTTGTACTTGTATTCCTCTGTTGATCTATCATGGTGTAGAAATGAAGCAGATACTACAGGAGTCCTTCACTACAGTTTCTATGTGCGTAACCTGATTAGTGTGAACTGACAGTCACGGCTGAGAGGAAATAACCTACTGGTTGGTGAGAAATCATTGTTTGTACACACAGGCCTGTGGACAGTGAACATATGGGTGTATGTTCACTAGAAGAATCAATGTTGTTGTGGAGACGTCCACAGACTAGTGTTTCACAAAGCAGGTTTTCCCCAGATGTGTGATCAGGACTCTGGGTCTCTAAGAAAGAGGGTGATTCTAGGAGGGATTTACCCAAAGTGGATTCACTTCAAACACTAAACAAATGTGTGTTTAGTCCCCAAATCCAGCTGGAGTTTCAGCTCCTTCCTCCCAGACAGAGGACTTTAAATCAGTGTGTAAAGTGTGAGGTGCAATTTTGTAAAGCTTTTCATGTTCATGTTGTTCATGAGAGCAGCCACATTTTCACCAGCTTCACACCTGAAAGGGAAGTGGTAGCAAATGTGTGAATAAATTAAGAGAAAGTGTGAAAAGAAATAAGGAAACAGATACTTTTGTGGTTGAGGCAACTGAAGGAGTGAAGAATAGTGGTCTGTTTTTGTTGATGTTGTTTTTTTTTAGCATTTGAGCTAAACATATGTGATCACACACAGAGTTTGATGGAAGTGTTGTTTCATTTGTTTGCTTGTTTTTTTGTGTGGAGGAATCCCAGAATACTTAGACAATTAACTTACTACAATAACATCAATCTATTATAATCTTTAAAAACTTCTTATTCAAAAATTGCTGTAAATGTTGCTAAAAATGTTTTCCAAGAAGTTCCAGTTGAACATTTTCTAATTTTAAATAACACATTATTGAAAAATAACACATTTTTTGAACATTGAAAGTGCCCAAGACCATAAAATGCTCCATTATTCCCAAGAGATTTAGAAAAATGAACAGTTTTTCTAAATCTGGCTCCTTAATGATGATATCACACAATGAATGTTTCCATTATGGCTCTCAGGCTGGAGGGGCCCATGGATCAAAAAACATCTGATATGTGTATAGATTTATGGATAATGCTCATTTAAAACAGTTAAATCCATAGTTTCTCACTGTATGACTGAAATCCAACAACACAGCACTTTATAATTCAGCCTTTTCCAGCAGAGATTACATATTGAAACAGCATGAACACGATAAATTTCATGTTGTGCTGCATTTCACAATGATGAGAATAGTCACTTTAACTTTCACTTCACTTTCAAATCCTGCAGGAGCTACAAGCTGCAGATTTCAGTCACTAAACACAACATGAGGTGGTAAAACAGTTTGTGTTTGTTGCTCACTGACCACATTTCCAACCGTTAACAGCCCCTCGTTCTCACACACTGAACGGAAGTGGTAGTGAGTGTCAGGTTAAAACGTGGCCTCATGCTTAACTTTACACAGAGTTTACTCCTCCATCATAAACTGCTGAAAACATA
>JABMDN010015969.1:0-12540 GCA_017165825.1 Hepsetus odoe
AGTTTCTGACCAGATTGTTTAACACAATCTTGGCAAGTGAGAAGATGTCTGAGGAGTGGAGACAAAGTGTACTGGTACCAATCTTCAAGAATAAGGGTGATGCACAGAGCTGTAGTAACTATAGAGGGATGAAGTTGATCAGCCACACCATGAAGTTATGGGAAAGAGTAGTGGAAGCTCAGTTAAGAAAAGAGGTGAGGATTAGTGAACAGAAGTATGGTTTTATGCCGAGAAAGAGCACCACAGATGCAATGTTTGCTCTGAGGGTGTTGATGGAGAAGTACAGAGAAGGTCAGAAGGAGCTGCATTGTGCCTTTGTGGATTTGGAGAAAGCATATGACAGGGTGCCTAGAGAGGAGTTGGTGTTTTGTATGAGGAAGTCTGGTGTTACAGAGAAGTATGTGAGAGTAGTTCAGGATATGTATGATGACAGTGTAACAGTGGTGAGATCTGCAGTGGGAGTGACGGATGCATTTAAGGTAGATGTTGGATTACATCAAGGATCAGCACTGAGCCCATTCTTGTTTGCAATAGTAATGGACAGGTTGACGGATGAGGTTAGACAGAAGTCTCCGTGGACGATGATGTTTGCTGATGATATTGTGATCTGTAGTGAAAGTAGGGAGCAGCTTGAGGAGAACCTGGAGAGATGGAGATATGCTCTGGAGAGGAGAGGAATGAAAGTGAGTAGGGCAAAGACAGAATACATGAGTGTGAATGAAAGGGAGGAAAGTGGCGTGGTTAGGATGCAGGGAGTGGAGGTAACAAAGGTGGAGGAGTTTAAATACTTGGGATCAACAGTTCAGTGTAACGGGGAGTGTGGAAGAGAGGTGAAGAAGAGAGTGCAGGCTGGTTGGAATGGGTGGAAAAGAGTGGCTGGAGTGATTTGTGACAGACGCGTACCAGCTAGAGTAAAAGGGAAGGTTTACAGGACAGTAGTGAGACCAGCTATGTTGTATGGGTTGGAGAAGGTGGCACTGACGAAAAGGCAGGAGGCGGAGCTGGAGGTGTCAGAGTTAAAGATGCTGAGATTTTCGTTGGGTGTGACGAGGATGGACAGGATTAGAAATGAGTATATTAGAGGGACAGCTCAGGTTAGACGTCTTGGAGACAAGGTTAGAGAAGCAAGGTTGCGTTGGTTTGGACATGTGCAGAGGAGAGACGAGGATTATATTGGAAGGAGGATGTTGAAGATGGAGCTGCCAGGAAAGAGGAGAAGAGGAAGACCAAAGAGGAGGTTTATGGATGTGGTGAGAGGAGAGCGGTGTTTTGTTATTGGACTTTTGTGCTCATCACAGATTGTCCATAACGAACACCATGTTCAGGCATAAGGGTGTCCACATGTGCACCTGGCACCAGGACACCCTAGGCCGCAGTTCGATAATCGACTTTGTGGTCGTGTCATCAGACTTGCGGCCACATGTCTTGGACACTCGGGTGAAGAGAGGGGCGGAGCTGTCAACTGATCATCTTCTGGTGGTGAGTTGGCTTCGTTGGTGGGGGAGGATGCCGGTCAGGCCTGGTAGACCCAAACGTATTGTGAGGGTCTGCTGGGAACGTCTGGCAGAGTCCCCTGTCAAGACAAGCTTCAACTCCCACCTCCGGCAAAGCTTTAACCACGTCCTGGGGGAGGTGGGGGACATTGAGTCTGAATGGACTATGTTCCGCGTCTCCATTGTCGAGGCGGCTGACCGGAGCTGTGGCTGTAAGGTGGTCGGTGCCTGTCGCGGTGGCAACCCTAGAACCCGTTGGTGGACACCGGGGGTGAGGGAGGCCATCAAGCTGAAGAAGGAGTCCTACCGGGCCTTTTTGGCCAGTGGGGCTCCGGAGGCAGCTGATAGGTACCGGCAGGCCAAGCGGAATGCAGCTTTGGTGGTTGCTGAGGCAAAAACTTGGGCGTGGGAGGAGTTTGGTGAGGCCATGGAGAAAGACGTCCAGACGGCTTCGAGGAGATTCTGGTCCACCATCCGGCGTCTCAGGAGGGGAACGCAGTGCACAGTCAACACAGTGTATAGTGGGGATGGTGTGCTGCTGACCTCGACTCAGGACGTTGTGGGTCGGTGGGGGGAATACTTCGAAGACTTCCTTAATTCCACCAACATGCCTTCTGATGAGGAAGCAGAGCCTGGGGACATAGAGGTGGACTCTTCCATCTCTGGGGCCGAGGTTGCCGAGGTGCTCAAAAAGCTCCTCGGTGGCAGGGCTCCAGGGGTGGATGAGATCCGCCCGGAGTTCCTCAAGGCTCTGGATGTTGTAGGACTGTCATGGCTGACACGCCTCTGCAATATTGCATGGACATTGGGGACGGTGCCTCGGGATTGGCAAACCGGGGTGGTGGTCCCCCTCTTTAAGAAAGGGGACCGGAGGGTGTGTTCCAACTATAGAGGCATCACACTTCTCAGCCTCCCCGGGAAAGTCTATTCAGGGGTCCTGGAAAGGAGGGTCCGTCGGATAGTCGAACCTCGGATTCAGGAGGAGCAGTGTGGTTTTCGTCCAGGTCGCGGAACAGTGGACCAGCTCTACACCCTTGGCAGGATCCTGGAGGGTGCATGGGAGTTTGCCCAACCAGTCTACATGTGCTTTGTGGACTTGGAAAAGGCATTCGACTGTGTCCCTCGGGGAGTCCTGTGGGGGGTACTCCGAGAGTATGGGGCATCGGATTCCCTATTAAGGGCTGTCCGGTCCCTGTACAATCAGTGTCAGAGCTTGGTCCGCATTGCCGGCAGTAAGTCGAACCTGTTTCCGGTGAGAGTTGGACTCCACCAGGGCTGCCCTTTGTCACCGATCCTGTTCAGAATTTTTATGGACAGGATTTCTAGGCGCAGCCAGGGCGTTGAGGGGGTCCAGTTTGGTGGGCTCAGGATTGGGTCACTGCTTTTTGCAGATGACGTTGTCCTGTTGGCTTCATCAGGCCGTGACCTTCAGCTCTCACTGGATCGGTTCGCAGCCGAGTGTGAAGCGGCTGGGATGAGAATCAGCACCTCCAAATCTGAGGCCATGGTCCTCAGTCGGAAAAGGGTGGAATGCCCTCTCAGGGTTGGGAGTGAGATCCTGCCCCAAGTGGAGGAGTTTATCTCGGGATCTTGTTCACGAGTGAGGGTAGAATGGAGCGGGAGATCGACAGGCAGATCGGGGCAGCGTCCGCAGTGATGCGGGCTCTGCGTCGGTCCGTCATGGTGAAGAAGGAGCTGAGCCAAAAGGCAAAGCTCTCAATTTACCGGTCGATCTACGTTCCCACCCTCACCTATGGTCACGAGCTGTGGGTACTGACTGAAAGAACGAGATCACGAATACAAGCGGCCGAAATGAGTTTCCTCCGCAGGGTGTCTGGGCTCTCCCTCAGAGATCAGTCATCCGGGAGGGGCTCAGAGTAGAGCCGCTGCTCCTCCGCATCGAGAGGAGCCAGATGAGGTGGCTCGGGCATCTAATTAGGATGCCCCCTGGACGCCTCCCTGGTGAGGTGTTCCGGGCACGCCCCACCGGAAAGAGACCCCAGGGAAGACCCAGGACACACTGGAGAGACTATGTCTTTCGGATGGCCTGGGAACGCCTTGGGATCCGCCCGGAGGAGCTGGAAGAAGTGGCTGGGGAGAGGGAAGTCTGGGCATCCCTGCTGAAGCTGCTGCCCCCGCGACCCGACCTCGGATAAGCGGAGGAGAATGGATGGATGGAGGGATATTTATTGCAGCAAATCTAAAACTGAAAAAGTGATTCACAATGATTACAATGATAATCAATTATTTTTCCTGAAAAAGAAGGAAATCACTGGTGTATTTAATGAAAGACCCAAAACAAGTTGGTTAAAAGAAAACAACACCTGTTACCTCCTGGCTTCACAACTTCATTGGAGTGGAGAGGTTGCGCCTCCTGTAAACCTGGGAATTATGCTGTTTGGAGCATGGTGTTCTCCATCAAGTGAGTCAGAATAATGCTCTTACAGCCTGTTCTAAGGCATAGGAAGTTTATGACCTCAACTGAGGAGATGGTTGGATGAAACAACTTTATAAAACTCAAGCAGACAGACACGGCCTCCATGTTACATGCATTATTACTCTTACTGTTACTATCACTCCTTTCAAGCTAAAAATTCTTTAATGATGATGTAATTCATGGTGACAGCAGCAGAATTAATTCTGAAGTCTACTTAAAGTCAATTCAAAGCGAAATGCTTTTAAACTAATCAAGAAGAAGGTCAACATTCAAGAAGACAATGATCTAAAAGATACTGCCAATTGAATAGAACTTTACCAGGGTAGAAAATTAGAAAGTTTTGGATTGGTCAGGTCAATCATCAGAACAAACTGAACTGCTGTAACTCATACCAACGAAGAAACTTTCTTTTCCAAATACCAAATACTTTTGGTCACTTGAACACAGGGTAATGAGATACACAAGGCTGTATGTTCTGTGATTCTGACATAATCATTAATAAAAAATGTGGACCTGCTTTCAAACATTCCAGGATATTTCTTCAGTGATAGAGACAAGCAAACATGCTTGACCAAAATCTTTTATAGGTTTACATGAGTTTATATTTGGTTATTGCATAGGTTGTACCATAAGATCTACATAATTTTCATATGCATCAAACATTCTTAAACCCATTGTGCTTTCTGGATGGAGAACTGTCATGCTAGGAGAGATTACTCTCATGAAATGTTTAATCATGGCATAAAGATTTCAGTATAAAGATTACTGACCCTTTCCTCTGATGGAAAAAGAGGACAGAAACCATCAGAGCCCTAAAAAAATATAAGAGCTTAGCATTTACTATAGCGTTTACTTTACTATAGCATCCTTACACCTCTCCATTAATTCAGGTTTTTCCTTTAATTTCACAGTCACTTCTCTGTGTATCCAAGTATATAGACCATAATAAATTAGCACACCAGGCTATGCTGGCCACCATGCATCTGATCGCAGACTTTTGCTTTTAAAAATTCTCTGCCTTTTACATCTTTGAAGTATTTTGTCTGTTTAAGTACTGTGTTGATTTTCTTCTTGCATTCCTATTAACCCTGCAAAGAGAGACATTCATCTTTTGTCTGTAAATAAGAGTTGTTTGGCAAGATTTTCAAGGCTAACTCCCACTCAGATATACATTATCAGTATTTTCCTTACATCAAGTGCCAACATTTAGCCTTTCCACTCCCACCACTGGAAGGTATTGTCAAAATAGCCTAGGTGATTCGACAGGCTGAATCACCAGGCTAGTCCAATTTGCTGAAATGCCATTGCAAGAACTCTAAATGGTTCTCAATATGGCTCCCATGTGCTTGTATGTATGCCTGACAATGTTGGGGCATGCTGCTTATGAGATGATGGATGGTGTCCTGGGGTATCTCCTCCCAGATCCTGACCAGGGCATCACTGAGCTCCTGGACAGTCTGAGGTGCAACCTGGCTGCAGCGGATAGATGGGATGATGTCCCAAAGATGTTCTATTGGATTTAGGTCAGGCAAGCGTGGAGGCCAGTCAATGGTATCAATTCAAGTCAAGTCAAGTCAAGTAGGATTTTATTGTCATTTCAGCCATATACACAGTACATAGTGAAACAAAATAACGTTCCTCCAGGACCCTGGTGCTACACACAAGACACAAGACAACAGAAGACACAACATAATACACAAAACAGGGCAACAAGTGCAGACAAGACAGACAACAACAGACAGCACAGCAAACAATACATTCATCCGTAAGAGGGCCGCAGTGTTATAGAACAAAGCAGCCCAGGTTGATTGCAGTGTAACAGTGTGGCGGAGCAGTGTTATTGTTAAGGTGCAGAGTGCAACAAGAGATAAATAAATAGATAATGATAATGATGGAATGAGTAGACATTAGCAGTTTAAGAATTCAAGTGTCTGATGGCCAGGTGGAAGAAACTATTTCCCATCCTGGAAGTAGAGGCCCGTATGCTGCTGAACCTTTTCCCGGATGGCAGGAGGGAGAAGAGAGTGTGGGATGGGTGGGAGGGATCATCCACAATGCTGGTTGCTTTGCGGATGCAGCAGGTGGTGAAAATGTCCTGTACAGAGGGCAGAGAGACCCCGATGATCTTCTCAGCTGTTCTCACTACCTGTTGTAGGGACTTGCGGTCTAAGACGTTGCAGTTCCCGTACCAGGCAGTAATGCAGCAGCTCAGGATGCTCTTGATGGTTCCTCTGTAAAAGATGGTGAGGATGGAAGGTGGGAGATGGGCTTTCCTCAGTCTGCGCAGGAAGTAGAGACGCTGCTGGGCTTTCTTAGCGATGGAGTTGGTGTTGAGGGTCCACGTGAGGTTGTCAGTTATATGAACACAAGAAGAAACTTGGTGCTCTAGACCATCTCCACAGGTGAGGTGTTGATAATAAGTGTGAACAGCAGTGGGCTGAGCACACAGCCCTGGGGGCTCCTGTGCTCAGTGTGATGGTGTTGGAGGTGCTGCTACTGATCCTGACTGACTGGGGTCTCCCAGTCAGGAAGTCCAGGATCCAGTTACAAAGGGAGGTGGTCAGGCCCAGCAGCCTCAGCTTCTCACTCAGATTCTGAGGGATGATGGTGTTGAATGCTGAACTGTAGTCGATGAACAGCATTCTGACATAACTGTCCTTTCTGTCCAGATGAGAAAGGGCCAGGTGGAGGATGGTGGAGATTGCATCATCCATTGAGCGGTTGGGACGATACGCAAACTGCAGGGGGTCCAGTGAGGAGGGGATCTGAGACTTGATCTGCCTCATGACCAGCCTCTCGAAGCACTTCATGATGATGGGTGTGAGTGCGACGGGACGATAGTCATTGAGGTGGGAGACAGATGATTTCTTTGGCACTGGAATGATGCTGGTGGTCTTGAAGCACCTTGGAACAACAGTGGTGCTCAGAGAGATGTTGAGGATGTCAGTGAGAACATCTGCCAGCTGTTCTGCACATCCTCTGAGCACACGACCTTGAATATTGTCTGGACCAGCAGCTTTCCGTGGGTTGACTCTGAGAAGAGATCTTCTCACCTTGGCTGTGGTCAGACAGAGAACCTGGTCATTCGGAGGAGGGGTGGTCTTCCTCATTATCGTGTTGTTCACTGCATCAAACCATGCATAGAAGTGGTTCAGCGTATCTGGGAGGGAGAGTCACCGTCACAGGCAGGTGGAGATGTCCTGTAGTTGGTGAGGGCCTGGATGCCCTGGCACATGCACCACGTGTCACCAGTGTTTTTTAAGTGGCCATGGATTCTCTGTGCATTAGCTCGCTTCGCTGCTCTGATGGCCCGAGCCAGGTTCGCCCTTGCTGTTCTTAGGGCGGCCTCATCCCCTGACTTGAAGGCCTTGTCCCGGGTCCTCAGGAGTCTGTGCACCTCCACAGTCATCCATGGCTTCTGGTTGGGTCGTGTGATGATGAACTTGGAGACAGTAACATCCTCAATGCACTTGCTGATGTAGCCAGTCACTGAAGCTGTGTACTCCTCCAGGTTGATGGATTCACCGTAGGTTGCAGCCTCCCTAAACATGTCCCAGTCGGTGCGTTCAAAGCAGTCCTGAAGAGCAAAGATGGCTCCTGTGGGCCAGGTCTTTACCTGCTTCAGGGTGGGCCTCACACGCCTGACGATGGGTCTGTAAGCTGGGATCAGCAGAACAGAGATGTGGTCTGGAGTGTCCAAGGTGGGGGCGGGGTTCCACTCTGTACGCGCCAGCCATGTTTGTGTAAACACAGTCCAGCGTGTTTCCCCCCCTCGTTGCAAAGTCCACATGTTGATGGAATTTAGGGAAAACTGACTTGAGATTTGCATGATTGAAATCTCCGGCAACAGTAAACAGTCCGTCCGGATGGTAATTTTGGAACCCGCTGATAACTCTATAAAGTTCAGCCAGCACACTGTTAGCATTAGCGCTGTTAGCGCTAGCACTGGGTGGGATGTAGAGCGCCGTAATAAACACTGTAGAGAACTCCCTGGGCAGATAAGACGGTCTGCACCTGACTGTCAGCACCTCCAGCAGTGTCGAACAATGAGTCGATACCAACACAGCGTTCATCCACCATTGTGTGTTTACGTAAACACACAGCCCCCCTCTGCGACTCTTGCCGAACAGAGCGGAGTTTCTGTCCGTGCGAAACGTGGAGAGTCCGGCGAGTTGGATGGCGGTGTCTGGAACGCTGTTGCTGAGCCATGTCTCTGTAAAAACAAAAACACAGCAGTCTCTGTACTCACGCTGGGTTGTCAGCTGGAATCGTATACAGTCCAGTTTATTATCCAGGGAGCGGACATTGGCGAGGAGGACAGACGGGATAGCCGGTCAGCTAGCGTTAGCCTTAAGCTGAGCCCGGACCCCAGCATGCTTGCCGCGTTTCTGTTTCCTTTCACACCGCTTCCGATGTCCTCTCAGTCGGCCAGGTACAACAGGCGATCTCGGGGACTGAAGGCCTGGTCTTCTCAGCACTCCCGTAGCGTTGTTCGGAGAGTCGCTAGAAGACTGAATCCTGGCTGTTTCCTGAGCTCCAGCAGTGTTTGACGGTTATATTTCAGAGCATTCACAGATGCTCTCACAGATGCTCAGAATTCATTCATCCTCCAGGAACTGCCTGCATACTCTTGCCACATGAGGTCAGACATTATCATGCACCAGGAGGAACCCAAGACCCACTGCGCTAACGAGGGTTCTAACAATGGGTCTAAGGATTTCATCCCGATACCCAATGGCAGTCAGGGTACCATCATTTATCCTGTACAGGCCTGTGCGTCCCTCCATGGATATGCCTCTACAGACCAACACTGACCCACCACCAAATTGATCATGCTGATCAATGTTCCAGGCAGCATAACATTCACCGCGGCTTCTCCAGACCCTTTCACATCTGTCACATGAGCTCAGAGTGAACCTGCACTCATCAGTGAAACTCCCCCACAATTCTTTTTGGTCTCACTCCCTCTAACCTTTTACACAAAAATTTGTAAAACCCTATCTCCCACATATTCATACTCTACTTCATGCACAACTGCTTCAATCATCTAAATATGTCAGGCCTTAATATATGCACTCATTAAAATGCTTCAAATATCTGCACAATTCCTGTATGAGTAAAATATAAAATGTAAAATGAAAGTCAAATTTGTGATATAGTTGTCATATTTTGATTCTTTTAAGAATATGCGTGTCAAAATATCTAGAGATTATCACTACATCTAACTTGAAAAAGTCTTTTCATTAAACTGCCTTCTCTTTTATTTAACCTCACCAACCCAGCCGTTTTTGCTTTAAAAAAAGGAGTGTCTGAGTGAGATGGAGAGACTATGCAGTGACGTTGTTTGGCTCAATCTCTTCACTCTTGGTCCTGTGCCCCCTCCTTCTCTGAGGAGCAACTATAAATACCTCACACTGATGATTCATCTACCAAAAGTATCAATGTGCACACACACACAGAGACACAAACAGGCAGTTAGACTGCTGCAATATATCACGGAGCTCCATTCCATTTTTCATGCCTCCTGCATCTTACTGCCTTTTAGTGTGTAATTTTATTTAATTAATTAACCAATTAATTAATGAATTCTGTAATGCGGTGGGATAACTGCATCCATGCACATCTGAGAACAATGTAACCCCCTACACAATGGAAAACAAGGCAGTGTGAAGACCCAGGGCTCAAACTCAGGTTGTGATGGAAAAGTGTAATACAACATATTGAGAGGGAAAGTGGACTGGAAAGTGAAAAGTCTGAATACTTGGGAAACGAACAATGTCCTTGGGCTGCAAACCCTTGAAACTCACTTGAGAGCATGGCCTGCTTTTAGTGAACTACAAGGGAAGCCTGCCATGCAAGACTAGAGAAAAAAGGATGGAAAAAAGGGAGAACTGAGGAGGTCAGGAGGATTGGACAATTTTTAACAAAATGGCTTTCTCAACAGAACCATAGAGATGGGCAAAATAAATAGAATGTTGAAAGAGAAAGGGCTTAAAGACAAACAAAAGACAAACGTGTGGGCAGAAAAACAAAACCCAGAGAATCACTTGAGGAGATAACTCACAGAGGAAAGAACAACACAGAGGGATAGACAGATTCATAACAAATTATTAGCTTGAGAAAGCCCAGAGAAAGGAATAGCTAGCTATAAACAGCCCTAGACACAGGTGATGCCTATGTCCGCTGATTGCCAGCAGGGTTCATCCTCTCCCTTTCACTACTGGCCCAGATGGGAACAGGGGCCCTATACTCCCTCTGCTGGCTATCCCACCTGAAAGCCAAAATTAATTTGTGGCCAACTAGATAATGGCTGCTGCCACCATCTCACCACAGATTGAATAAACAGCAGGTCAGCCAGAGACACCAATGCTTGGGGTGGAAAGATGAGTCAGGACCAAGGATATTACACAGTACCTGCTTCAGATGGAGCATCTAGAAAGTGGTGTAGAACCATGGTGGTGTAGATGAAATGGCTAGTTCCCTTAGTCCACAAAAACACAGAGATGCTCTACATTTCTACCATCCCTGGTCAGGAACATATGAGGAACTGAGAAACATATTTTCCAACAGGCCAGGGCAAACTGAGCAATGGTGAAAAATACCCATTTTAAAGATTGCCACCGTCTCACAATATAATGACACATATTGATCTGTTAGAACACATCATGTTCAGCTGTTGTAGACATTTATGAAGTATATATCTCCCTAGATAGCTCTCATTTGCTTATATAAAGATTGCAATGTCACAGGATGTATGACAAAATTGGGGAGCAATTTTTTTTTTTCGCCAAATAGGTTTTGGAGGTGAAGATAGGGTGTCAGATAGGGTGAAACTGGAAATCGAAGGTGTGATAATGAATCCTGTTAAAGCTTTTATGCCCAGCATGTTGGTTGCGAGATAGAGGAGAAAAAAGAATTCTGGAGTGAGTTGAAGTGAAGTGAAATTAAATGAAAAAGATATGTACAAAGGTACAAAGGTACTTGGTGTGACATCTGGAAAGAAGGATGAGCATAAGGAAAACTGGTGGTGGAACCCAGAAGTCAAAGAGAGTATTCAGAAGAAGAGGCAGGGAAGACTGGATGATGTGAGGATAAGCATAGGTATGGGCATTAATTATGAAGAATGGAAATGCTGTTGGTCCAGATGATATAATGCTGGATGCATAGAGGTGTTTTGGAAAGATGCCAGTGGAGTTTCTCACCAGATTGTTTACAGAATCCTGGAACTTGAAAGAATGCATGAGGGGCAGAGGAAAAAATTGTTCTGTACTATTTGTACTGTTACAAATTTTCAAGAATAAGAGTGATATGCTAAGCTGTAGTAACTTCTTCTTCTTTTTCTCCCGTTTAGGGGTCGCCACAGCGGATCAACTGTCTCCATTTCTTCCTGTCCTCTGCATCTTCCTGCTTCAAACCGACCACCTGCATGTCCTCTCTCACCACATCCATAAACCTCCTCTTTGGTCTTCCTCTTCTCCTCTTTCCTGGCAGCTCCATCTTCAACATCCTCCTTCCAATATAATCCTCATCTCTCCTCTGCACATGTCCAAACCAACGCAACCTTGCTTTTCTAACTTTGTCTCCAAGACGTCTAACCTGAGCTGTCTTTCTAATATACTCATTTCTAATCCTGTCCATCCTCATCACACCCAACGAAAATCTCAGCATCTTTAACTCTGACACCTCCAGCTCCGCCTCCTGCCTTTTCGTCAGTGCCACCGTCTCCAACCCATACAATATAGCTGGTCTCACTACTGTCCTGTAAACCTTCCCTTTTACTCTAGCTGGTACGTGTCTGTCACAAATCACTCCAGCCACTCTTCTCCACCCACTCCAACCTGCCTGCACTCTCTTCTTCACCTCTCTTCCACACTCGCAGTTACTCTGAACTGTTGATCCCAAGTATTTAAACTCCTCCACCTTTGTTACCTCCACTCCCTGCATCCTAACCACTCCACTTTCCTCCCTTTCATTCACACACATGTATTCTGTCTTTGCCCTACTCACTTTCATTCCTCTCCTCTCCAGAGCATATCTCCATCTCTCCAGGTTCTCCTCAAGCTGCTCCCTACTCTCACTACAGATCACAATATCATCAGCAAACATCATCGTCCACGGAGACTCCTGCCTAACCTCGTCCGTCAACCTGTCCATTAGTATTGCAAACAAGAATGGGCTCAGTGCTGATCCTTGATGTAATCCAACTTCTACCTTAAATGCATCTGTCACTCCCACTGCAGATCTCACCACTGTTACACTGCCATCATACATATCCTGAACTACTCTCACATACTTCTCTGTAACACCAGACTTCCTCATACAAAACCACAACTCCTCTCTAGGCACCCTGTCATATGCTTTCTCCAAATCCACAAAGGCACAATGCAGCTCCTTCTGACCTTCTCTGTACTTCTCCATCAACACCCTCAGAGCAAACATTGCATCTGTGGTGCTCTTTCTCGGCATACAACCATACTGCTGTTGACTAATCCTCACCTCTTTTCTTAACCTAGCTTCCACTACTCTTTCCCATAACTTCATGGTGTGGCTGATCAACTTTATCCCTCTATAGTTACTACAGCTCTGTGCATCACCCTTATTCTTGAAGAT
>JABMDN010015972.1:0-10276 GCA_017165825.1 Hepsetus odoe
TTTCTTGTTTCATTTGGTGTTCTAAAAATTATAATTGGCATAATTTGTTTTATAATTTTTTATAAATGAGGATCTTAGACAATTGCTGTTACCTGTTTAGTTTTCACTGTTTCCATGTAGGGAGGAAAGTGGAGTGGTTAGGATGCAGAAAGTAGAGGTGACAAAGGTGGAGGAGTTTAAATACTTGGGATCACCAGTTCAGTGTAACGGCGAGTGCGGAAGAGGTGAGTGCAGGCAGGTTGGAATGGGTGGAGAAGAGTGGCTGGAGTGATTTGTGACAGACGCGTACCAGCTAGAGTAAAAGGGAAGGTTTACAGGACAGTAGTGAGACCAGCTATGTTGTATGGGTTGGAGACGGTGGCACTGACGAAAAGGCAGGAGGCGGAGCTGGAGGTGTCAGAGTTAAAGATGCTGAGATTTTCGTTGGGTGTGACGAGGATGGATAGGATTAGAAATGAGAATATTGGAGGGACAGCTCAGGTTAGACGTCTTGGAGGCAAGGTTAGAGAAGCAAGGTTGCATTGGTTTGGACATGTGCAGAGGAGAGATGAGGATTATACTGGAAGGAGGATGTTGAAGATGGAGCTGCCAGGAAAGAGGAGAAGAGGAAGACCAAAGAGGAGGTTTATGGACATGCTGAGAGAGGACATGCAGGTAGTTGGTTTGAAGCAGGAAGATGCAGAGGACCGGAATAAATGGAGACAGCTGATCCGCTGTGGTGACCCCTAAACGGGAGCAGCTGAAAGAAAAAGAAGAAGACTATTAAATCAAAGCAATTAACAATCTTTCAAATGAAAATAATAATTTTCATGATCTGATTACTTCAACAGGTGATCCAGATTTCTTTATTATTATCTTCACCTTTTAAGATATCTTCATATTTTTGTACTTCATTCACTGAATAGTCAGTGTACCAATGCACCAGTGTATTCCAAAGTAAAGCAAGTTTGGACGATTTAGTAAAAAGCTTAAAGCTTCTAAATGTGCAATAAAACTTTTGTACATTTTTGCTGTCTAACAAGCCCCTTTCAGCAGCCAAATGATCCTTTAATCTAATATGCATACCATTGATTTAAAATGTGTGTAAAGCAGATGTTGGGGCAGTGGTGGCCTAGCGGTTAGGGCGTTAGCCGCATGATCGGAGGATCGGGGGTTCAAACCCCTTCCCAATAGGTTGCCCTGAGGTACCCTTGAGCAAGGTACCGTCCCCATCACTGCTCCCCGGGCGCTTTCAATAGCTGCCCACTGCTGCACGGGTTTGAGTGTGCATGGGTTAAATGCAGAGGTCCAATTTCGTTGTGGTTCATGTGTGCAGTGCCGTGACCTCGCAATGACAAGGGTTGTCACTTTCTTTCACTTTTTTAAGCTTTGCCAAACAGAAACAACTTTAACTGACCTTTTAAATGTCAGTGATGATGTTAACGATGTGCTTGTTCAGTATATAAACCACAGGGCTTCAGCACTGGCAGTCACACTTTCTGCACGTGTGAGAACAAAACTCTGTCAGAAACTGTAATAACAGATACTTGTGGTTTGGGTCTTAAATGAATCTGCTTGTGTTCAAAGTAAAGGAAGGTGTGAGTTTTTGTAAAGAATTTCAGACACTTTGTGTCCCTGGGCTCCATCTCTCAGAGCGCAGTAGTAGAGAGCTGTATCTGCCAGTGTTGAGTCTTTAATGGTGAGTTCAGAGGATGACCAGGATGTAGTCGATGGAAATCTTCTCTCTGAAGTTTGACTACCACCCCTTGATCGAGCACCTCTCAGCAGTAAAAACTGTAGAGGTTGTTCGGAAACTGTCGGTACCAGTAGAGCATGACATCATCACTACTTGTCTCATAAGAACATTTCAGTTGAACAGATTCTCCCTCTTTTCTAAAGACATCGGTCTCCTGATCATTTAGTTCAATTCTGTCAGCCCCAAACACACCCGAAAGAAAAATATAAGAAAATAAATTTTTTCAAATTATAATTAATTTGTTAAAGCCCAGTTTCATAGTGAGTACCTGCTGCTATAACGAGGACGATGAGGAGGTTGGTCTTCATTGTGAATGTGATCAGATGGAGTCAGTAGAGTGTTTAAGCTCTCATTGCTCTAAAGCTGATCTGTGTGTTTGTGTGAGTCTCTCTGAAGTGACTGATGTTCTGAGAAACAGGAAACTCCTGCTCTGGGGAGCTGCTCAACTGTGGCTTCTCATTTTTTGCAAATTAAATTGCAAATAAAACCAAAAACATAATAAATGAATACAGAATAAACTCTTCAGGGCTGAAGACTGGATGAATTGTTTTGTATATGTAACCAGTGATTAACTCAGTGTTGTATGTCCAGAAACTAAATACAAATACTTGGATCAACAAGGGAACATGGTAGAAGTTTGAAAGAATAAAAAAAAAAAGATTTTTTTGATTGATCCAAAATTAGCATTGCATGCAAGATAGCCCCAAAAGTAGGAGTTGGAAACTTTTTGCAAGGATGCATGGGTTAGATTTTTTTAAATTAGAACGGAAATACTCTTAGCAAAAAATAGCATTTATAAGCTACACAGTCAATATATTTTAGTTTGATATTAAATTAAAATGTAATATTGCTTTAAATAATAAAGATTTTGTCATCTTTTACTTTTAGCCTTTATGCCAGAAAGACGTTTAAAGCAAGGGTGCCCAAACTTTTGCCTGCCCCTCTATGTGCATGGATTTCTCCCTCTTCTGGCTGAACAGTGCGCTTACAGTTAATAATGACTGAATCTGTTGAACAGAGTTCAATATTATTTTTTTTTTTTTCTCTCATCTCATTTCACTCCACCCAAAGTCTTAAGTTAAATAAAACCATAAACATAACAGTAAAGTCGATGCATGTGTGCTGCTACTCCTGACTCCTGACTGATCATCATTTAGTGTTTGTGTGGGTATTAATACAGAGAGAGGCTAGAACAATATAAGAGCTGTGAATGTGGCTGTTTGTTTATTACTTATAGTTTAAAAAAGGGACATTTATTGAAGTTAATATTGTTTATTCACTGTGGCATCCCTGAGATATTATATACTACATACTGAGATATCAGACATTTTAAATGGACACAATGTTCAGTGTTTCTCTTTAGAAGTAAAAGTTCATGTTCAGCATCTGTAGTGGGAGGTTTTTGTACAGTGGAGCTGGGTTTCCTGTCACTGTGGGCTGCAGGGCGCAGTAGTAGAGAGAAGAGTCTGATACTGCAGCAGAGGAGATCAACAGTTTGAGACTACCGTCTTTGACTTCAGCAGACATGCGAGCAGGAAGAGGATCACTTTTATGTCCTGAAGTGTAAATGAACAGGAGAAACTCTGGCCTGGATCTGGGAAACTGACGATACCACTGAAGAGCATCACTAGTGCTGGCACTGTGGTTGCAGGAGAGAGTAACATTATCACCCTCTGAAACATGCATTTCTCCTTTAACTGTTTCAATGGTCTGTGCTGACGAGTCTCCTAGAAACAGAACATCATTAAAAAATAAAACACTGGAATCTCTCACACGACATTCAAAAGAATATTCTATAAGATTTCCATTTATCCCAACATATCCCATATCCCAGAATCTGCATAAATGATCAGCGGTTAGGAAATAACTGATTCCAAGCGAACTTACCTAAAAGAAGTGCTAGGAGAGAAAGGATGGAGAGCATCATGT
Organism: Hepsetus odoe; assembly: GCA_017165825.1. Classification (NCBI taxonomy): domain Eukaryota; kingdom Metazoa; phylum Chordata; class Actinopteri; order Characiformes; family Hepsetidae; genus Hepsetus; species Hepsetus odoe. The sequence goes on from JABMDN010015972.1 coordinate 3,665, forward strand.
TGATAGAGGTGTGAAGTGAGTGAAGCAGAGTCAAAGCTGAATGGGATGAGTGTAGCTCTCTGCTGCAGGACACACAGCTCCACCCAGAATGAAGCTGATACAGGTTACACACGTTCCAACACACTGACACTTGCAGACCTGTTCTTGCATCGAATATGTTGGTTCAACTGTCTTCCTGTGAGCTGGCTGAAATGAAAAATGATGAGTTATTGCAAAGGTTTGCTATTCAAATGTTATTCAAGACATGACAGTAATACACACACACATTCTTAATACTGCAGAAACCTTTAGGCAGTACTTTTGTATTTTATAATTCGCAGGAAATCAACTTGTTTTGTACAAAAATACTATTTTATACTGGCCAAACTGTCTTGTCTTTGGCATGTTGATCAGATGAAAGTGAAAGTGACTATTCTTTTCATTGCGAGGTCACAGCACAGCACACAGTGAACCACAACAAATTTGGACCTCTGCATGTCACCCATGCAGCAGGAGGCAGCAATGAAAGCGCCCGGGGAGCAGTGACGGGGACGGTAAGGGGTCTGAACCCATAATCTTACGATCTTCTGGCCAACTCCCTAACCACTAGGACGCCACTGTTGCTTTAATGATATTATAGAAATGGGGAAAAAATGTTTTACTGGGAAAGGCTGCAAAATGCCTTGAGATGATTGAAGGTGCTTAAATAAAGTAAATAAAATAAAAAATCTAAGCTCCCAGTATTCATCATCATCAGTTCAGATTCCAGTGAGCCTTTCAAATGAGCCTTTCTGTCTTGTAAACCTGTGCTTTGTGCTATAAAAGTAGTTTTCTCCAGAGGTAAGAAGATGAGTTTTGTTCACTCACAGACAGGCTTCTGAAGTCTTCTGAGTAATGTGAGTGGAGTGTGTTTCTGTACAGTGTAGTGGAGTTTTCTGTAACTGTGGCCACCAGAGTGCAGCAGTACAGAGCGGAGTCTGACTCGACAGTACGATGTTCAGCAGATTTTATTTTATTTGTGTCCTACATAAAACATACATGATCACTGAACAACATACTTTTCTTTGGCCTTCACCACTGCTTTCTTCGCCCTGTGGTTCATCTCCTTGTACACCTGTCTACTTTCTTTATCACTCTGACTGTCCAATGTCTTCTTTGCCACCCTCTTCTTCTGTATACACTCCTGGACTTCATGGTTCCACCACCAGGTTTCATTATCCTCCTTCTTCCTTCCAGAAGTCACACCAAGTACATTTCTAGCTGTCTACCTTTTCACTTCTGCAGTAGTTTCCCAGCAATCCGGTAGCTCTTCAACACCTCCCAGTGCCCATGTTAACTCCTGTCTGAAATCCACCTTGCAGTCCTCCTCCTTCAGTTTCCACCACTTGATCCTCGACTCTGCCCTCACTTTCCTCCTTTTCTTGACCTCCAAGGTCATCCTCTCCCCTGTCACTACTTTGCAGTCTCCAATTTCTTTCAGACTGACCCTCTTGCAAAGAATATAATCCACCTGGGAGCATCTTCCTCCACTCTTATACGTCACCCTGTGCTCCTCCCTCTTCTTAAAATAAGAATAAACTACAGCCATTTCCATCCTTTCGCAACATCTACAACCATCTGACCTTCAGCATTCCTCTCCTTGACACCATGCCTACCCATCACCTCCTCATCACTTCTGTTCCCTTCACCCACATGACCATTAAAATCTGCACCAGTTACCACTCTCTCTCCCCTGGGTACACTCTCTATCACTTCATCTAACTCACTCCAGAATTCTTCTTTCTCTTCCATCTCACAACCAACTTGTGGAGCATAAGCATTAACAACATTCCTTATCACACCTTCAACTTCCAGCTTCAAACTCATCACCCTCCCTGAAACCCTCTTCACCTCCAAAACACTCTCCACATACTCTTCCTTCAGGATAACACCTACTCCATTCCTCCTTCTATCCACACCATGGTAGAACAGTTTAAACCCTCCTCCAGTACACCTGGCCTTACTACCCTTCCATCTAGTCTCTTGCACACACAAAATGTAAACCTTTCTTCTCTCCATCATATCAGCTAATTCTCTACCTTTACCAGTCATGCTGCCAACATTCAAAGTCCCTACCCTCACTTCCACTCTCCTAATGCTCCACTCTCCTCCACGCTGCTCCGTTTCACTCGTTACACTGCCCAACAACCTGGGCTGCTTTGTTCCGTAACACTGCGGCTCTCTGATGGATGAATGTACTGTCTGCTGTGCTGTCTTTTGTCTGCACTTTTTGCCTTGTCTTGTGTCTTATGTTGTGTCTTACGTTGTCTTGTGTGCAGCACCAGGGTCCTGGAGGAACGTTATGTTCTTTCACAATGTACTGGGTATATGGCTAAACAATAACATGTTTATTGTTTTATGACAATAAAAACCTACTTGACTTGATGTAATGAATCCTTTCTATCCCTGCAAATGCTGTATTTGACAGTTTTTATAGTACAGCTATTATTAATTCTTGCATCAATTCTATTGTTAACAATCTACTGGACTTTATGCTGGTGATCCTATTTTTGCATCAGTCGAATCACACTGTAGCAGTGTAATGTATGTACACATTGTTACATAATGTCACTTTCCCATAATAAGCACCAAAAAGAGTTCTGTTAGAGCATAACGCTACTTATTTACCTCCACTATACTTTTTTATTATTAATTAAATCAAAATTTATAATAAAATTTAGTATTATTAATCTCTGATATTTTTTGGGAGAAAGTAACAGAAATGCTGATGTGAAATAAACAAAAAAACTGACTATGTTGCACCCCCTTGTGTAACTACAGTCATTTCAGAAACAGTTTATTAACAGAAAATGCATCACGGTTTGTTGTTTTACTTTGAACTGCATGTTTTCAAAGAGAACGTTGTGTGAGTTTTGGTAGCTTCTCAGACACTTTGTATCACTGGTCTTCAGTAGTGCTCCAGTAGTAAAGAGCTGTCATATCTGCCCATATTGGTTCCCTAATAGTGAGTTCAGCAGATGAACCTGATGCAACAGATTCATGTCTGCAGTCTCCAGTATCATTATAACCACTGAATGATGCTCCTCTAAGCAGCAAATACTGTAGAGCTCTGTTGGGATACGGTCTGTACCAGTACAGATAGACAGACATGTCAACTGCTTAACTACGTAACATAAGAACATTTCAGTGCTCAAATACTGATCTGTGTGTACAATCTGAGTTCTGCAGTTCTGAGAAACTACAACAGGAAACTTCTGCTCTGGGAAGCTGTTTCACTGAGCTTTGAAATCATCCATCCATCCATTATCTGCCGCTCGTCCCAAACGGGGTCGCGGGGGAGTGCTGGTGTCCAACCCAGCGCACACAGGGCGAGGACAGGGGACACACCCTGGACAGGTCACCAGCCCATCGCAGGGAGGAGCGGGACGGGGACAGCACCTTGCTCAAGGGTACTTCAGGGCAACCTATTGGGAAGGGGCTCGAACCCCCGATCCTCCGATCAAGTGGCTGACTCCCTAACCACTAGGCCACCACTGCCCCGCTTTGAAATCAATAATAATAAAATAAGAAAACTACCACAAAATATCCCAAAATAATATGTTAAATATTTATATTGAAAAATATATGGCGAGCATGCTTTATCCTTATAAAAGCACTATGACATGAATGTCAGCCACTGTTTTCAGCATTGTGTGTGTGTGTGGATGAGCACTGAGTGCGTGGTGTGTAAGATCACTGTAACAGGAAGTTAACAGGTGTGTTTGTACTATGAAAACATCGTTGTGCTGTAAAAAGCCTTTTTTCTTTTGTTCTAAAAACATTTGAACTGTTCAGTCACAGAAAGTCTTTCTGGGTCTCCTGTGAGTGGAGTGTGTTTCTGTACAGTGTAGTGGAGTTTCCTGTAACTGTGGGCCTCAGAGCGCAGTAGTACAGAGCAGAGTCTGACTCTACAGTACGAGAGATGTTCAGATCCACATGGCTGATTTGTTTGTAAGCCTTTGCTGTCAGACGAAGAGCAGGTTCAGACTTTTCATTAATCTCATTGAGAAAAAGAAGGAATTGTGGTGCAGATCCAGGATACTGACGATACCACTGGAGGCTGTTAACTGAACCAGTGTAGTTACAGGAGAGAGTGACATCAGCTCCCTCCAATACAGACTTTCTCTTAAAAAGTGGTTGTATCCCATCTGCAGCAGAATTTCCTAGAAAGTAAGAAAGAAAGAAAAAATCTGACTTTTGAGAAATCTAGTGTAATGGAGATGTTTCTACAATCAAACATTTTCAGGTTGAATTCAGAAAACTCTCCACGAACATTAATGTGCTGCTGAATTACTGACCTTTAATCTGAGTAAAGACCATCAAGACACAGAACAACATCATGGCTGATCTTGAATGAGAGACTGAATGACTGCAAGTGTCAGAGCTGAGTTTTCTCCTCAAGGAGTTCAATGTGTTGATCAGACAGAGATTCTAGAGCTCCACCCTCTGGTAGAGTGTTCTGTAGTTCTGATAGGAAGTGATTTTATTCAGCAGTTTAAGATTTGTAGTTGCAGAGTTAATCCACTGTTACTTCTTAATGGGAGAGTGTGTGAATGTAAAGACATCAGATTGTTTTTATAGGTTTATGAGGAACAGCAGTCTGCAGTTCAAGCACATTTCTGAATGCATTTATGCACATTTGAGTTTTGGTTTTTTGAATATTTCACAAAGATGTTCAATAAACTAAACTACTGCTGGATAAGGAGTTCATTTTAATGAAGAATAAAGGTTAATGGAGGAAGATGGAGTGATGCAATTAAAAATAGTTCATGTAGATGATGTTTAATTAGAAAACACAGCAAAGCACAGAAACACAGAAACTAGGAAGAAAGTGTTTTGCAAAATGTTTAAAAGAAATGTCATATTCATCCCACACAGCTACTGTTTATCAGCTTTTTGCATCTGAATATTCTAACATAGATAAGGTTGGATTATAGAAGTGAATTTCTTACTAAAACTGGTTGATTGACTGCAGTATTTGTTGTGAATTGCTACAACATTGTGACTGTCACTCGTGTGATTACATCAAATGTATTGAAAAAAGAGAAGCTTACTGTTTTTCATAGCATAATAATAACTGGTTACTATTTAAGCAGGACACTTTTTATACTTTTAACGAGTTGGCACAACCAGAGTTGAACAAGTTCTTCTTCTTCTTTCTTCTCTGTCTTTCGGCTGTTCCCGATCCACTATCCTCCCTTTCATTCACACTCAATGTATTCTGTCTTTGCCCGACTCACTTTCATTCCTCTCCTCTCTAGAGCAGATCTCCATCTCTCCAGGTTCTCCTCAAGCTGCTCCCTACTCTCACTACAGGTCACAATATCATCAGCAAACATCATCATCCACGGAGACTCCTGTCTAACCTCGTCTTTCAGCCTGTCCATTACATTACACATAGTCATATGCTTTCTCCAAGTCCACAAAGGCACAATGCAACTCCTTCTGACTTTCTCTGGACTTCTCCATCAACATCCTCAGAGCAACCACTGTATTCATCTTTTGGAGGATGTTGAGATGTTGAATGAACATGGCCACGCTCTTTTTTAAATAAACATATACAAATTGCACAACACAACTTATATAAACACAACTTCACACACATATATATAATGTAAAAGTGGAAGGCCAGTAATGACATTTCATACAAAGTTATTTCAGTCTATGAATATCCATCCATCCATTTTCTGCCGCTTGTCCCAAACGGGGTCGCGGGGGAGTGTTGGTGTCCAACCCAGCGCACACAGGGCGAAGGATGGCGGACGCACCCTGGACAGGTCGCCAGCCCATCGCAGGGAGGAGCAAGACGGGGACGGCACCTTGCTCAAGTGTACCTCAGGGCAACCCATTGGGACGGGGTTCGATCCCCCGATCCTCCAATCATAGGGCCAACGTCCTAACCACCAGGCCAACGCTGCCCCTGCCGTCTATATATTACACGATAAATAGTTTCATTTGACTCTGCGATTACACTTTGGACTTTGACCCTGCTGAACCCCACATCACACCACTAAACCACTGTCTCACTGTCTGCATTCAGCACTCAGCTTCTGGTTTATTAGTGGATGGCACAGTGGAACTGTTCTTGTGCTGGAATCAAGATTGGAGTGAAATATCTTGGAGAAAAATCCCTTTTCTGTTGGTACCACAACATAGTTAGAGCTTGTGGTGCTGTATTTACAATCTAAAGTCACTGTTTGAGAGTGAAGTGAAAGTGACTATTCTTGTCATTGTGAGGTCAAAGCACACAGTGAACCTCCACAAAAATGGACCTCTGCATTTAACCCATGCAAACACCGTGCAGCTATAAAAGCACCTGGGGTGCAGTGACAGGGACGGTACCTTGCTCAAGGGTACCTCAGGGCTACCTACTGGTAAGGGGTTTGAACCCACAATTTTCCGACTGGCCAAATCCCTAAACACTAGGCCACCACTGCCCTGTTTCTCTTTCCAATACCTACGTCTCTCTGTCGGACCCCCCCAAAAAAAAACAAAAAAAAACTGTATAATTTCTCCAGCATTCTGTAAAAGCATTTAATGTGTCAGTAGTTTTATTATTTTCCATTATAAAACTGCAGTATCTGACATTAGCAG
>JABMDN010015998.1:0-11644 GCA_017165825.1 Hepsetus odoe
AGATGTTGTCCCCTGGATCTTGGAGGACTTTGCATGGATGATGTTTTTAGGAGATGTTATTGCTAGTGTACTGTATGATTTTATTCACCTTTCTTTTTTTAATGTGGGTCTGGGCATGTGATTGGATGTTCAGCACTGCCCCCCAAACTCTCACTTCCCTTGTTGATGGTGGAAGTGAGTGCTGTAAAGGTGAGCCCTCACAAAGTCTGCTTACAAAGTGTGTTTTCTGCAGTGATGAGTGGAGCTTCAGATGGGGAAGATCATCACAGCTGTAGATCTGCTGTTGCTGTTGGAGATTATTCTCACGGTTTCTGGAGGTAAGTTCTCTGAGAATCAGGAGAAACATACAGAATATGCTTCACTTTTCTACACTTTTATACTGAATCATGTTTAAACACGTGATGTTTAAACATGTGAACCACCTTCTTGATCATGGTGTCTCCCCTGCCAGGTAAGTATATCCAATAAAATGTGCAGCTAAATCTGAGAACACTTGCTTCATTTTACTGTTCAGTCTTTACGGTTCATTGTGTAGTGCTGTCCAATCACAGCGAGAAGGTTTGATTCACAGGTGGGACAGTCCTTTCTGTGTGGAATGGACATGTTGTCCTCATGTCTGTGTGCTTCTTCAGGGAGCTCCAGTTTCCAAAGACCTGCACGTCAGGTGGACTTAGGTCGATAAAATGTATGTGTGTGTGTGTGTGTGTGTGTGTGTGTGTGTGAGAGAATTTGAGCCTAATTCAATAAAGTTCCATTTAATTCAGTGCAATTTATTCTTGTATAGCGCCTTTTACAACAGAGTTGCCCCAAGGCACTTTACATTGGTGGTAGATGGTAGAATTGTTGCTGCCATTTTAATAAATATTTCATATTTAAATACATTCAGATGTGAGGTTCACTTCATCACTTCATCCCCCAGTGATCTTTCTACTAAGAATAAGCTGTACTGTTTATTTTGGTTTTGTTTTAACCACAGTTGAAGGATGAGCTGTGTGACTCTATTGTGTATAAAAATACTCATTTCAGATGATCAGATTAAAGGAAATACAGACCTTCCTGTTTTAGAGAACTGAGATCAGTTTGCTAAGGGATATAAAGAAGTGAGATTGTAGACATTAAACAGGTCTTAGTGAGAAGATCACACCCTGCTTAGTTTCTGAACCGCTTTCATCCACAAATAGGAAATCTAATCAGCTCTGTTCTAACAGACTGTAAATCCAGTCTCACTTCATATCTTCTCTTTTTCTTCCTCTGTTCTCCACAGATAAACACTCTCTGTATTACCTCTACACTCTCCAGTCTGATCGATCTTCAGAAAACATCTTTCAGTTCAGAGCAGTGACTCTGCTGAACGACACACAGCTCGACTCCTACAACAGCAGAGATGGTGTCAGGACTCCTAAACAGGACTGGATGAAGGAGATACCAGAGAACTACTGGAAGAGAGGAACTGAGAAGCTGAATTATGAAGGGAATTGGTTAAACCAGGTCCTTCACAGGCAGCTGAGACTCTTTGGACGGAATAATTCAGGTGGGAAAAGGACTTTTTTGTCTTTTATTTTGGTTAGGAAAGTGAAAAAAGTCAAAGTGACTACCCTTGTCATTGCGAGGTCACGGCACAGCACACATGAACCACAACGAAATTGGACCTCTGCATTTTACCCATGCACACTCAAACCCGTGCAGCAGTGGGCAGCTATTGAAAGCGCCCGGGGAGCAGTGATGGGGACGGTACCTTGCTCAAGGGTACCTCAGGGCAACCTATTGGGAAGGGGTTTGAACCCCCGATCCTCCGATCATGTGGCTAACGCCCTAACCACTAGGCCACCGCTGCCTAGGAAGCAGTAGATTTACAATCAAGTCATTCTTTGGGAATATTTTCACTTTACCAAAAATTCAGGGGCAGCGGTGGCCTAGTGGTTAGGATGTTGGCCACATGATCGGAGGATCAGGGGTTCGAACCCCTTACCAATAGGTTACCCTGAGGTACCCTTTGAGCAAGGTGCTGTCCCCATCGTGCTCCTCCCTGCGATGGGCTGGCGAGTCCAAGGTCCAAAGTGCGTCCCCTGTCCTTCGCCCTGTGTGCGCTGGGATGGTTTTGGGCAAGCGGCAGAAAATGACTGACTGACTAACTAAAAACTTCAACTGTAACTCATTAATAAAGTGGGAAGCCATGTTTGGAGGTTAATATCTCCACAAATATGATTTGGAGCCACAAACAGCTGAAGGTAATCATGTTTCCACCCTGTTTAAATGATCAGATGTCACCACAGACACCTTGATCTTCTGAGATTCATCACAGAACTTTTGATAAAAGTGATAAAAGAGATCACAGAAACCAGGTTGTGATAAATTACTGTTGGGAAACTGATTATGATCACTTTCACCACTCAGTGGATCTAAAGGTCTAAACTCTGAAGGACGTGAAGAAAAATGTTAGTGAGTTTTCCCTGTTTACAGTGTCAGTCACTGTAAACCAATCAAATCACTGGATTCAGATCCCAGACTGAACTTGTTCTGTGGGACACTGTTTAGATCTGTAGCTTCAGTTCAGAGGAAACAGAAGCAGTAAAGCTCTTAGTGCTGAATAAATACATTTAGGATATTTCTGTGTCTGTGTCTGTAATGGATGAATAACAGGTTCTCTCCTCTTCTTCAGATGGTCATGTTCTTCAGTGGAGGCAGGGCTGTGAGGTGGAAGAGCTCCTGAACGGTTCAGTCCCTTTAAATGGTATTAATGAATACGGCTACGATGGACAGGATTTCGTCTCTTATAACTGGACCTCTAAAGTGTGGACAGTCTCAGTAAAGGAGGCCAGTGAGATGGTGGACGAGTGGAATAAAGGACGAGGTCCTCATGCTGTTCAGTTACGTGATGATTGTGAGAAGTGGCTGGAGATCTATTTACAGCACACTAAAATCAACCCAAGTGAGTATTAGGAGACACGCCCAAACCTCTTATTTCACATTGTTATAATAATAATGATGAACAGTAGTAGTTACTGTGTTATTATTAGTATTAATTCTGATAAATGTGGGTTTATGGTGGTTTTATCTGTTGTCCTGTACAATGAATAAAATAAAGATAAAGTAATTCCACCATGTTTTCCAAATTCCCCCATAATTCAGTGTTGGAGATAAACGGTCATCCAGAGGGGGTTGATGTGAAACAGTTCAGATTTCTTTACAGTGGTCCTGAATGGAACCAGACGTCTCCAACACAAATCTGTTCATTTTATTTTCTCCACTGAGACTCCATGTGTCTGAGTGTTTATATGGGATGGTGATGATGTTCAGTGTGACCTAATTAATAGGAGATCCTAAATTGTCCCTTTAGCTGTCTGTGTGTGTGTCCTGTTATGGGCTGGCAAGCTTTTCTCTCTCTGAGAGCTGGGAAAGACTCACGCACCGCCCACAACACTTAACAGAACAAGCAGCTCAGAAAATGAGTGAAAGAGAGAAAGCCCTACATGCATCTCTCCATCCAGAAGCTTTTCAGGAGATTTAAACACTTGAACACAAACTACTTAGTCTGATTCTGTTCACCAGCACTGTGAACAACCTGACAAAGTCTCTCTAAGGAGAACTTCATACCAAACCAGCTTAGAATGACTCTTTAAGATCTGAACTTCAAACAATGAAGAAAATATTAAATTATGAAACTTTCTTCGAAGTAAAAGCATTAGATAACAGAGCTTCATAAAAATGATTTCAGCTTTAACAGATCTTTGTACTTGACTGTGTTGAACATCAGTTCAGACCCTGATTGAAGGTTATATTTTAGATCTTCATTCTGACTGAATGTTAATTTTACTCTTTTTCTCTCTTCAGGTAAAGGAGATGTTCAGATGTTCGCAATGAAATCAGCAACTGACTCGAACAGGTTGAACCTGACCTGTCTCGCCACAGGTTTCTACCCCAACGACGTGAAGATGAGTTTGAGGAAGTTCACCACTTCACTGCCTGAACATCTACTGACATCCTCAGGAGTTCGACCCAATGATGATGGAACCTTCCAGCTGAGGAAGAGTGTGGAGATCCAGGAGGGAGAAAAAGCATCTTATGACTGTTTTGTGTCTCACAGCTCCCTCCCGACACCGATCATTTCAGAATGGGGTGATTAATATTATACCTGTTTGACGTGCCTGGTTTTTAATGATCCAGTCCAGTTCAGGTTTCACTGATTTTACCAATTATTGATCAGTTACAATCGATAACCCAGTTTCTCTTTTGGTTCCTCCTTTAAGATGGAAGCTGTAGAGACTGTAAAGACTGTAAAAAAGAAATGGCTCTGGGTTTCATTTTTGGAAATCTGGTCACACTGCTGGCCATTGTAGTGGTTATTGTTCTTATAAAGAAAGGAGTGATTGGTAAGTTAAGTTATAAAACATAAGCTGTGTTTACCGTCTTTATTCCAGTTACTGTGTCTTGAAGATAGAAAGAGACTAGACGTGATTCATTTGTAATTTAAATGCCCCTTGTTTTCATGTGTTTGTTTAACAGGTAACAGAAATAACAGTCGAACCATTTCAAGCAGCAATGAACACACAGGATATTCTCCAGCTCCTGCAGGTAGACTAGTTTACTAAAACCTTTTTCTTTCACCAGTTTACTGCAATACTACTCACTGCTGGACCAAATGTATGAAGAGTGCAGGGTTATTACAGGGCAGCTCTCTTTCTGAAGATTAATATTCATGAGAGTGAAACTAGAGTATGTCTACACTGTGGATGGTGTAAACATATTTTGGGGGAGAATGGGAATCATGAACAGCTAGTGAACAAAGGGGGAACAGATTGAAAACAGGTTCCCAAAGACATTTCTGGAGTCGATGCCAGAGAAGTTTAGGAATTGAGACTTGATTTGGGACATTTAAAATGTTCACATCCCTGATAATTACCTAATGATAAAACCATTCAAAGTACAAGCAATATGACTGATATCTGTAATAAACTTGGTCTTTCTTTTCAAGAGCTGACTAGTGTTGCTGTGGATCCACGTGAAGAAGATAAAGGTGAAGATAATTTAGGTTTTATACTTCTGACTTCACAGTTTAAGTTCTGAAAAAGTAACTTTGGTTTAGATTTTTCAAATCCTTGTGTACGAACAGTGAAAAGAAAGTATTGCTTTCTGTTTAAAACATTTTTTTACTTGATTTGACTGAATTTGAATTAATTGTGTTAATCACAGAAATAATACAGTAATCAATACAATGTTAAGATTATGTTATAATAAATACAACTGAGCATTTTATTGAATTCTCCTCCAGGGTTTAAACCTGCTGCTTCTGATTCTGGTAATAATATTTGAGGTCTTTCATATAAAGAATAAATAATAAGAATAAATAAATGTTTGTCCAGAGTGAATCAGCTCTAACATGATTTTCCTTCTTTATCCTTTTCAGGAAGGGGGAGTGGATCAAGTTATCAACCATCTGACTCTGGTAATGTTTCTCCTGGTAAGTTCATGATTTTAGCAGGTAGTGAAAGTTCTGTGAGCATACAGTCTGCAGAATTCAGCTTTTTGAAGAAGTTAAGCTTTCAGAGAGATTATCTTTATATCACTAAAAGATGTGCAAGACTTCCAGTATTACTGGATATTTTCAGAGTGAGACCAGGAGCTCATTCTATGGACATTTCAGATCAGCGAGTACATTTCATTGGTTTATTTAACTAGAGCACCAATAAAACCTGATGTGAGACTTCTTCATGTGTCAGAAGAAGTCACGTCTTTGGTTTGGATAAAGCACCAATTTTACATCTTTAATAGTAAATATCAGAGATTGTTCTTCAGCTTTAAACCAATGATATTTGTAATGTTGTTCAATGTTTATAGCACCTCATGGACATGGCTTGTTACTCATTCATGTTTAGCAGGATGAAGTTTTGAAGTTCTTTTATATGAGGCTTCGGTTCTCCATTAGAGTGGTGCTTCTCATCAGTGAGACACTGTGTGTTCTTGTGATTTGTCACAAACACAGAAAACAGGAGGACCGATTTAGGAAAAAGGACAGATTACAAGGTTATAGACAGCAGAATTGCTGAGATTTGTGATTCTTAATAGATGCAATAACCTGCCGGTTCCCAGTGTTGTCATCAGGTTGAAATCTAGAGTGACCCGAGAAACTTTCACAAAAATTTGAGGACATGAATTTTTAAGGATCCTACAAAGTAAGGCTTTTCAGCCAGTGTTACAGATTCTCAGAAAGTAAACGGAGTCTGACAGTAATCCTCATTTTCAGGTGAGGTCCGCAGCGGTGGATCAACAAATGCTGCCCCGGTACTGGAGAATGATGCTGAGAACATTAATGAAGAGATAAAAGATCAACCTCAACAAGAGGAACAGCAGAGACCGCTGACTAGATCATCATAAACTCCTGCAGGACAAGAGACTGTAAGTAGTTTATAAGTACACACTTGGGCAGATTCCAGATAGAAAGGCATAAAAACAAAAAACACCTTCTGAAGTGAGCTAGATGGGACCGGGTAGAAATGTGGGGAAATTTACAGAAGTTTCAAAACCTGTTGGTAAATATAAATATATGTATCGGTGCCTTAACGTTATACAATCACTTGATAATTATCTTCTAAAATTTACCTGTTTAGGATTTTATTGAAATCTTTGGTTCCTTAAAGAACGTCTCAGTGAATAGATAAGATCTAAGGACTCTAGAACGAACCCTTTCATTGGTGAAGAACCTTTATGGTATGTAATGGCTTGATAACCCTTTTAAAAGGTGTTTGGTTGTTTAGGGAACCAAAAGTGCTTTTTATGGCATCACTCTAAGAGTTTCTAATAAAGTGGCCAGTAAGTGTATGTGATGATATGATCTCTGTGTTTCAGACGGAGTTCAGAGAATCCAGATGATTCTACAGCAGACCTGGTTATTTTACAGCCCCCTGGTTACCTTTAACCAGCCCGAGTGTGTTTGTAGTAAAAGTGTAAAATCAGGAAATACAATTAACGGCTTTTGTTTTGAAGGCCACTATTTTTAATCAACATCATCAGTGTGCTCATGCACCATAACGAGGCAGGTAGAGAATGCTTGTGAATTTGGTGCTTCAGAAAGTTGTGTCTTGTTTTCATTGGCTCTGGATGAGAGGTTCTGAGTCAGTATCACTGGTAGAGTTTTATTCCTTTCAAAGAGGAAATCTTCTCACACTTGAGGAGACTTGCTCAGAGGATGTTGGTTGTTTCTGGATTTCCCTGCATCTGTGAACAAACATTCTCAGTGATGAACAAATCCAGATACAGGTCCTCTCAGTGATGATCACTTGTGTGCTGTCCTTCTGTCCTTCTCCTCCTCAGATATTCACGCTGACTTCAGTGCACTTGTTCAAACCCCAGACAGGCTGGATTTCTCTCTCTGAACCCTTAAAGAACGGAGGTGAACCAAACAGAAACACTGAGTGCAGTTGCTGCTTTTTTCCATAAAGTTAATGTGATGTACTTCGATGTACTGTTTGTTTGACTGTTTGAAATGTTTTGTTTACTGTGCTTTATCAGTGTACCATATTTACTCATTTATTAGTCGCACCCCTGATTTGGCATTGACATTTGGTCCAAAATGTATTTTTGAGTGATATCTTTTTTGGATTTTGGATTACGCATAGGCAAAAATGCTAATATGTGTACATATGCGTGTCACATAACACTGGGATTTGCGGTAAAATGTATTGAGTTGCTCCGCGCACGGTCACCGGTTTAGGTACTCAAAACGGCAGTATGTGAATTTCCTGGATTGAAATTTGTGAAAAGAAAGTGAGTTTTTTTGGATTATGTTAAATGACACTTTCAGATTTTTACAGTAGTAATGTGTATTTTACTTGATGGGAAAACAGGTCGTACCCCCATTTTTATAGTGGACTTTGGTACAAATTTGTATGATTTATAATCGAGAATATACAGTAAGTTGATGCTGCTACTTTCAGGGACAGTCCCCCTGGAGACACTCAGGGTTAAGGGTCTTGCTCAGGGACCCAGTGGTGGTGGTGCTGGAGGTGGGATTCAAATCTGGGACCTCTTGAGCCATAGATCCATAGACAAGCACCCCACCACTAGACCACCACCACCCTGTTTCAGTAATTGTGGTGAATAAGGGAGGTATATTTTTGCATTTTCAAATTCTACCTCCAGCACACTCTGGATAAGAGCGTCTGCTAAATGCCACAAATATAATTGTTTATAATTGGGATGGACTCCAACACTCCCCCGCGACCCCGTTTGGGACAAGCGGCAGATGATGGATGGATGGATGGATGTTTTAACCTTTCTTGTCAAACACAGCAGATCATTCGTGGATCTTTTCAGAAAAAAAGACCTCAAGTCTCTCACGGTGCTGCAACTTTGCTCCAAACATATTATCAAGGCCTTTTCTGTTTCCTTTGAAGAAACGTGGAGACCAAGGAATCGAGGAATTAGGGCTCCATTGTGTGGCCCAAATCATGAACAGCACTACTTTGGATTATGCTCACGTGTTCTTTATGACCATCGTTTCTGGAACTAATTTTGCCAAACTGAACGTGAAAGAGAGCTTGGCCACAATGAAGGCCTTCATAAAGGAGGACACCCTCCCAGAGTCCTTCAGCTCTCTGTCTACAATCCTGCAAGTGATCAGAATCACCAAAGAGAGCACAGACTATTCTTACCAATTCACCATCTCCTCATTATTTCTCAGATCTCACTGGAGACAAGCAGGATGAAGCTGAAGACCATGAGAAGAATCTTTACTGCTGTCCACAATACTTCATGTTTGCTCTGTGACTACATGGTTATCTTCCCATTTTTCATGTGCTTGGATATACATTGATTTAAGAATGAAGCTGCAATTAAAATTCAGTCAGTCAGTCAGTCAGTCAGTCATTTTCTGCTGCTTGTCCCAAACGGGGTCGCAGGGGAGTGCTGGAGTCCATCCCAGCGCACACAGGGCAAAGGACGGGGGACGCACCCTGGAGAGGTCGCCAGCCCATCGCAGGGAAGAGTGTGATGGGGACGGTACCTTGCTCAAGGGTACCTCAGGGCAACCTATCGGGAAGGGGTTCAAACCCCCGATCCTCTGATTATGCGGCCAACGCCCGAACCACTAGGCCACCGCTGCCCCCTATTAAAATTCATTTTTATTTCATTAAATTATTTTAAAAACATTAAACGTATTTAAATGATTTCCATCAGAAGCTGATTTGTTTGAAAGTGAAAGACTTTATTAGAATGTAAGTGATTTTTTGGTGGTAAAGGCTAAAATGATATTTAAAAATGACTGAGTGTGAAAGTTCACTGAAGAACTGAAACAAACACTAAACAGTGTTCTGATGTTAACTGATTTCAGTAATAACATTTATTTAAACTATATTTACCGTACTTTCTCGTGTATAAGTCGCACAAATATGTACCAAATACCACTATAAAAATGGGGACTTAAACACGGGGCGTTTCTTCAGTGATGTTCAGTGACGTACTCAAAACGGCAGTATGTGAATTTCCTGGATTGAAATTTGTGAAAAGAAAGTGAATTTTTTGTGGATTATGTTAAATGACTTTCAGATTTTTACAGTAGTAATGTGTATTTTACTTGATGGGAAAACACCAAAACGTGTATTCGGTAATAATTTAGAGGATAACTCCCTGGAAATGTGAACATTCACTGGTCTCTAGGTGGAAGTGTCCATTACTGACGAAATTCCCTGTGTACAGGTCGTACCCCCTTTTTTATAGTGGACTTTGGTACAAATTTGTACGATTTATAATCAAGAATATACAGTAAGTTGATGCTGCTACTTTCAGGGACAGTCCCACTGGAGACACTCAGGGTTAAGGGTCTTGCTCAGGGACCCAGTGGTGGTGGTGCTGGAGGTGGGATTCAAATCTGGGACCTCTTGAGCCATAGGTCCATAGACAAGCACCCCACCACTAGACCACCACCACCCTGTTTCAGTAATTGTGGTGAATAAGGGAGGTATATTTTTGCATTTTCAAATTCTACCTCCAGCACACTCTGGATAAGAGCGTCTGCTAAATGCCACAAATGTAATTGTTTACTATGGTCAATGATTTAAATGTATTTGTTTAAAATTTTTATATTTTATTGTGCAGTATGTTTTGTTTTTATATCTGTTTTTTTAATTCAGTGTGAGTTTGTATATGTACTGAATCTGTGAAGGTTACCAGATTTTTTAGAAAGTGATTAAAGTGATTGAGACCCTCCTGAGTGTCTCTAAAATGGTTTACACTGGTAGTGAATGGAACCAGATGTCTGTGTATTTTATCCCCATGTCTCTGAGTGAAAGTGACTATTTTGTCAGGCGGCTCACAGTGAGACTCCTCGAAATCCACTGCATTTCACCCTCACATGTGCAGCAATGGGCAGCTATATAAAGCACCTGGGGAGCAGTGATGGGGTCAGTACCTTGCTCAAGGGTACCTCAGGGCAAACTTTTACGCATGTATAAAATTATCAAGTTTTATAAAAATGCGTCGCCGTGTAAGGATCTCCACAAACACCACAGCCTGAAAACCCAACATCCTCCAGAACCGAGCTCCTCTTCATGCTCCTCTACACTTTGGGGAAAGATGGGGTGCGGATTAGATCTCGCTGATCTGATTGGCTAAAAGTCCATAGAGTTTCAGCCAATCAGAACGAGATCTAATCCGGGCCCCATCTTTGCATTTTTAACGCTGCAAAGACGGGCGATACTTAAACCTTAAAGAACTTAAATAAATGATTATTTTTTGACAAAAGTTTGTTTGTGTACGAATTTACAGAACATATATAGAACCATACCTCACGTGTGTTAACTGAAGCCTCCTGAAGCAATAAATCTTTCTTCACAAATGTGCTGGAAAAGGTTTAGGTTTTGGCAAATCTTTTTTGGCAAAGTTTTTCAAAGCTTTACAAATCTGCACAATAACGCCGTCCCCATCTGGTGCTTTAAATGAATAATCGGAGTTTCAGACTACGGTCAGCCTATACACTACTATTAAAATGACCTCGATTAAAGTATATATGAGGCCAGATTTTATAATTGGATAATTACTTGTTACATATCAATGCTAAAGCAGTGTGCACATTTTCTACATGCAGTGCCATTTAAATATTTAAATAAAAAACAAATAAGGGCTTCAGAAATGTGGTATTTCATGTTTCTCACTCTGGACAAAATAAACACCTTCAAGGTGAGACAAGATCAAGGCCAGCCAGTTATAATAAAAGAAGAAAAACAGCAAAGTCCATCACTGGTGGATAATGTCTAAACACATTTCACAAAAACTACCAAATTTGGTTGTGGGCCGGACACCCAGTCAACAACAAAGGGGTCTGTATTGTGTGCTCTCATTGGCTAGCAATAGAAAAAATAAACCTCCCCTCCCACAACAGAAATGTTCACCAATGATCACGCAGTGCCGAGTGTGATTTTTGTTCATGAAATGTTAGTCAGTAGAGTCACGGTGTAGGAGGCGAGGCATGTTGAGGCTGACTACAGCTTCCTCTTACACAGGAAGTGATGTTGTGTTTTAATTAACAACATGTTTTAACCTTTCTTGTCAAACACACCAGATCATTCGTGGATCTTTTCAGAAAAAAAGACCTCAAGTCTCTCACAGTGCTGCAACTTTGCTCCAAACATATTATCAAGGCCTTTTCTGTTTC
>JABMDN010016003.1:0-11957 GCA_017165825.1 Hepsetus odoe
GCGAGTTTTGCTTATTTCTGCCACTAATGCTCATGATTACATTTTTTGTCCTTTAAAATTGATAATGAAAGTAACTGAAAATGTTTGTAAAGTGTATTTTGTTCACAAAATGTATTTAATGTGCATATTTGTGTTTGGGTTTAGATATGATTTCCAGGTACCTAATCCAAGTAGCACATTTTTTTTTATTGAATTCCTTAAATTCGGCTCAAAATCTTTCTTTGTATCAAACTATCATTGACTTGAAAAGGAAACAACAAACAAACGTTAACGCCAAAACAAACTGAACATTTTAATCCCAAACATGTGTTCAGTTTATACTTCCTGGCTACTTTTTTGAAGAACTAGTTTGATTTTGAAGTATTTAGCAAGATGATCAGAGATTTTATTTTAATTGATTTAATGGGTTAACATAGAATCACAGGGAGAAGTGATCGTGTATTTTTATCCTTTCACCTTTATCCCTTATATTTCATCCCTACCACACAGTTAATCCCATGGCCCTATTCCTATAGTTTAACCAGTCCCTTAAATATCTATTGAAAGTGAAAGTGAAAGTGAGAACCTTTGTCATTGCAAGGTCACAGCAAGAAAAGAAGAAAAAGAAAACAGTCAGTGTTCGATCGTCATCAGTTTCAACTTTTCACAGGAGAAAATAAATTGAGCTCATCAACCCAAACTGGCAAAGTGACTCACCTTGTCCTTGATCTTCTTGCTTTGGTAGATCTTGTGCAAATCTTGCTGGGTCAGTTTGCACACCAAGTCCACTCTGGTCATGAACAGCACTTGAGGGATTCCTGCAATTATGATTAAAAAGATCTTGGGAATGAAAAGAAAACAGCAACAAAAAAATCATTGTATAATTTGAGCTCTAACCCATTTTTTTTAAACTGCATTAAAAAGAGGGCAAATCTTAAAAAAACGGGCAGTGGTGGGCTTGTGGTTAGGGAGTTGCCCCTGCATCGGAAGATTGTGGGTTCGATTACCTCTTGAGTACGTTGCCCTGAGGTACCCCTGTGCAAGGTACCATCCCTGTGACTGCTCCCCGGGCGCTATCAATAGCTGCCCACTGCTGTACGGTGTTCGAGTGCATGGGTAAAAAACAGGGGTCCAATTTTGTTGTGGTTCACTGTGTGCTGTGCTTTGACCTCACAATGACAAGGGTTGTCAGGTTTTGTTTTTTTTTTCACTTTCAAATGATTCTCAAAACACTTCTTGTTGTTTTTTTATTCTTCTTCTTCTTCTGGCTGCTCCTTTTAAGGGTTGCTATAATATATCATCCATTTCCATTTCTTCCTGTCCTCCTTGTGGTCCTTCCTCTTCTCCTCTTGCCTGGCTGTTCCATCCTCAACGTCCTTCTCCTGATCTCACTTCTCTGACTTTGAAACTGTCCAACCTGAGCTGTCTCTCTAATTTACTCATTCATAATCCTGTCCATCTTCATCACTCATAACTCAGATCTCACCTCCAGCTCCGCCCCATCTCTTTGTCCGTGCCAACCTGAATAACATGGTTTATATATAACCAGTTTATAAGCTGGTCTCAGTACCAACTTATAAACCTTCTGTTTCAACATGAATCTCCATGAAACTTTATTAAAATGGGGTGAAAATCGACGGTACTTATAAGTACAAAAATTAATCTGTAGATACTCCAACCCTAAACTTACCTAATTTATTGGCTTCCGTTCTGATGGTCTTCATCTCCTAAATGACATCATCATCCATCAGGGCGATTTTGTCTGCTGCGACAACACTGACCAGACAGTGAATCTTATTGTTCAGAGTGGGACTGATGATATAATACCTGTTTTCATCAGTCATTGCGTGAGTCATTTTGAACTAAATATAAGAGACAAAAACAGAAACATTAGTTTATACTGAAACAGCATTAATCAGTGTGTGTGTGTGTGTGTGTGTGTGTTTGTGCGCGAGTGTATGTACTTCTATCGACTGCTCCCATTATGGGTCGCCACAGCGAATCAGCCATCTCCATTTCTTCCTTTCCTCTGCATCTTACTCCTTCAAACCAGCTGCCTGCATGTCCTTTCTCACCACGTCCATAAACCTCCTCTTTGTCTTTCCTCTTGACCTCCTTCCTGACAGCTCCTTCTTTAACATCCTACTCCTGATATTCTCCTCGTCTCTCCTCTGTTCATGTCGAAACCAACCCAGTCTTGCTTATCTAATGTACTCATATTGTTTTTTTTTAACTCCTGCTCTACTGACTGTCATTTCATCAGCGTCATTGAGTCCAACTCATATGGTGTAGCTGGACTCACGACTGATCTCTTAACCTTTCACTCTTGCTGTTGCCCTTCTGTCACAAATCACTCCAATCACTCCTCTCCACCCATTCCAACCTGCTTGCACTCTTTCCTTCACCTCTCTTCCACACTCGCCATTACTCTGAACTGTTGATCTCATGTGTCTGTGTGTCTTTGTATGTAAATAAACATAAAATATGATCAGTAATGATTTTCATTTTAATATATGTAACTGTACTGGCAGTTTACAAACACTTCTTTTTTGGTTCCAGCTGAGCACCTTTTATAGACCATAATCAAACTATCAGTTGAAAAGTAAACAATGTTAAAACCAATGCGATTGATTGTGGGTGTGTGTGTGTGTGTGTGTGTGTGTGTGTGTGTGTGTGTGTGTGTGTGTGTGTGTGTGTGTTTTACCCCTCTCGATTGTCCCTGTTCCAGACCCATCACATCATAGAAGGCGAAAGGCAAATGTCCAGACTGGTCACTTCCAACAGTGAACTTCTCGTACTGAAAACACAGACTTTTATTGACTTGTATTCAGAATTTCACTTAATAATACTATCATAAAAAACATAAAACAATACAGAAAGCATTATTAAATGGTCATTCCACCATTTGGAATAAAGTTCAGCATGGAGGCTAGGTTAATGAAAGAGGAGAGGATTAGTGAACAGCAGTATGGTTTCATGCCGAGAAAGAGCATCACTGATGCAATGTTTGCTCTGAGGGTGTTCATGGAGAAGAACAGAGAAGGTCAGAAGGAGTTATGGATGCATTAAAGATAGAGGTTGGATTACATCAAGGGTCAATGCTGAGCCCATTTTTGTTTGCAACAGTAATGGACAGGTTGACGGACGAGGTTAGACAGGAGTTCCAGTGGACGATGATATTGTGATCTGCAGTGAGAGTAGGGAGCAGCTTGAGGAGAACCTGGAGAGATGGAGATCTGCTCTAGAGAGGAGAGGAATGAAAGTGAGTAGGTCAAAGACAGAATACATGAGTGTAAATGAAAGGGAGGACAGTGGAGTGGTCAGGATGCAGGGAGTGGAGGATACAAAGGAGGAGGAGTGTAAATACTTGGGGTCAACAGTTCAGAGAAACAGCGAGTGTGGCAGAGAGGTGAAGAAGAGAGTGCAGGCAGGATGGAATGAGTGCAGAAGAGACGGCTACCAGCAAGAGTAAAAGGGAAGGTTTACAGGACAGTAGAGAGACCAGTTATGTTTTATGGGTTTGAGACGGTGGCACTGATGAAGAGACAGGAATCAGAGCTTGAGGTGTCAGAGTTAAAGATGCTGAGATTTTTGTTGAGTGTGACGAGGATGGACAGGATTAGAAATGAGTATGTTCCAGGGACAGCTCAGGTTAGATGTTTTGGAGAGAAACTTGAAGCAAGGTTACATTGGGTTTCATGTGGGTTTCACATCTTCAGTCCACCAGACATGTGTTTGGACTGTGAGAGGAAACTGGAGGAACCAAAAGAAAGCTCACACAGACGAAAGGAAAACATGTCCACACAGGAAGGATCCAGATTGGGAATCAAACCCAAGACCTTCTCACTGTGAGGTGACCAGGTAACCACCAGTCCACCATGCTGTCCCTCTCAGTTCTGATGTTGAGAACATGAATATACTGAAGGTGTAGCCTGGCAAGATTTGGCTAAAATTTCTAATGACATGAGTGCACCTACATTCAGAGTAAAGCTGGTGCCACTTGATTCTGAAGCAGCAGCCAGACAGTTGATGTACTGATGTCCTTCAAAAATAGATTTGATGGTGTTGATGATGCTGGATTTCCCCGCCCCAATTGGTCCATGCAGGAGGAAGCGTAGCACTTTCACATTTTCATTTTTCATTTTGAAGCTTTTAAGGGTCTCGATCATCTGATCTTGACTAAGAGGAGAAAAAAAGCAACATGTGGCAACATATCCAGCCAAAATGCCATCTTCAGGACATTTGGACCATTTCCTGCCAATATTTTGGTTGAAAATCTTTGTGAAAATGTTCATTTTTTTAATTAAATACAACATAATTTTATTTTGATGTTATTATTGTTGTTTTTGTACTGTTTATTTAATTTTAATGGTGTTCATTTTTTTTTATTAATTACATTTCAACGGTATCTTTTGGAGGTAAACATAGTGGTTACTTCTAGCCTCTTATTGGTTAATTCTCGATCACATCACATGGAAAGAAAGAAGGTTGGTGGTGGACTTACTGCCATTGTACGCTCCTCCATTCTTTGAGTTCTGTTAAGAAAGCAGACGAGTGAGTGAGTGAGAGTGAGTGAAACACTGTGGAGAAGAACTTTTGATGAAGCTTGACTGAAGCTGCATCTGCAGTTTTGACATTGGTGGCATTATGGGATATATTTCTATGGCAATATTGAAGACTTCAAACATATAATAATCTACTGTTATTGAATATTACACACACACACACACACACACACACACACACACACACACACACAATAGTTCTCACCAACAGTGATCATGGCAGAACATGAGACACTTTTAGAGCCGATCGTCAGGGTTAAAGTGTAGCTGGCTTCATCTTCCTTCCCTGCGTTGCTGATTCTCAGTTCATGTCTGCATCCATATTTAGATACTCTGTGTTTGCCCTCCACACACTGTAATCTGTGACCTCCTTTCTCCCATGTTGCAGTAACGTTTGCAGTGTTTGCAGTACAGCGAAGAACAACTTCATCTCCAGCTTCCACTGTCTGATCAGCCAGAACAGATTCAAATACTACAGGAAACAGAAGAGATTATTATCAAAGTCTCTCATGTTGTCACGGTGTGGTGTTGAGGGCTGGACACCAACACAGAGCCGAGAGCTTCGTACTGAACTTTAATGACGGGTAAAGTGCACAGGGTAAAGTGAACTAAACATATTAAACATAACAAGTTCAAAACATAACAAACAATCACAAAGTGCGCACACAGAATGACCAGCGTCCTGCTCTGATTCACCAGGGCTTATAACCCCAGCCCCAATGAGACACACCTGGTACCCAAGCCCAGGTGTGCACAATCAGAGTAGGGCGTCCTCTACTGGCGCCAGATCGTTACAGTACCCCTCCCCAAAGGTGCCTACTCCCGGGGCGCCAGATCCTGCTAACCCCCGAAAGGAGAGGGGTAACGCAAACGTTCAACAAAAGTCTAACTCGAAACCCCGCCTCCTCCGGCGGACTTGGACCTCGTCCCTCAAGCCCCGCCTCCTCTGGCGGACTTGGACCTCGTCCCTCAAGCCCCGCCTCCTCCGCGGTGATGGCGGATGTCCCTTCAGTCCCACCTTGTGCTGACAAGTGAGCCGGCATCGCAGCCCCACTTCTCCAGGAGCTACCGCGGGGGCCGGCTCTGCAGCCACGCCCTCCTGGTTGCTGGAGCTGGAACAGGCACAACATCGGCCAATCCCGGGAGGGGAGCGGATGCTGCTCAACCTCTATCCCCCCGGCCTCCAGCACCTGGAAGGTCCGGTGGTCCTTCACAGACATCCCCACGGAGCTCTCAGCTCGCGACGTCCATTTGCGGCGGCTGGTCATTTCTGTCACGGGGCGATGTTGAGGACTGGACGCCAACACAGAGCCAAGAGCTTCGTACTGAACTTTAATGATGGATAAAGTGCACAGAACTAAACATAATCAACATAACAAATGTAAAACATAACACGAGTAATCTCACAGTGCGCACACAGGATGACCAGCGTCCTGCTCTGATTCACTGGGGCTTATAACCCCGGCCCCCAGTGAGGCACACCTGGCACCCAAGCCCAGGTGTGCACAATCAGAGTAGGGCGCCCTCTACTGGCGCCGGATCGTTACACATGTAAGTGGGAACGTGTGTTCATCTGTGTGTAAATATGTATCTGAAACTGTAAAGAAATTCACAAGATTTGAGCATCTTTGAGCTAAAATACAAGAATTTCAAGAAGCAGTTCTTTCTCTGCTTTAACTCACCAAACTCAGCAGGTTGTTTTAAAAAAACATGTTTGAACCTTCAGAACTGAAGAAGTATATTATACTTGCATAATAAAGGCTGCAAAATGGAAAACACAAAATGGAAAAAAACAATGAATCAAAGAATCTCTTCTGTACTCATGACATCTTCCATCTCATTACATTTTATTAATGAATGTATAATCACACAAAATTCACACTGACTACTGCAACATATTTGCTTGAACATTCACAATTAAACCTGTTTAACTTAAGAACCCTTGTAGTGTTTAGTAGCCTGACCTTTTTTAGTAGTGCTGAAAGTGTATCTCTCCCTTTCACTGCTCTTCTGTGTCTGCAGCTGTCTCAAGCGATATATATATATATATATATATATATATATATATATATATATATATAAGGCACTTAAAGGTCTTGCCCCAATATACCTAACCAAACTGCTTAATGCCTACACACCTAATCGCCCACTTAGATCCCAGAATAAAGATCTCCTAATTGTCCCTCCATAAATAAATGTATAGGAGCACGAGCTTTCAGTTACAGGGCCCCTAGATTGTGGAACAGCTTGCCTGCTTCTGTATGGGATGCCGATTCAGTCTCAGTCTTTAAATCACGGCTGAAGACTTCTTTAGTTTATCTTACCCGCACCAATCACCATAGTGCACCATTACTAATGTCGCTGGTGCTGCTGTACATGCCATCGCACTGTTGTCTCATTTCTGTGTCTGTCACTACTGGATCCTGCTCATTACTGACCCCCTCATTCCATTTCTCTCCCCACATGTCCGGGGGGCCCGCTGTGGTCATCGCCTGAGTCCAATGCTGAACTCCAATCTGGTCTGTGTGATGCATCTGATGCGCCAAGGGATCCTGGCGGCTCATCGGTAACTGGGGCCGCAACCAACTTGCTGAGCCTGGGAAGCAACTTGGGACTCCTCACTGATCCTGGAGTTTAAAACCAAACTAACTTTGTACTGTTAGTATACCCAAGGGGGTTGGGTAGCCGGTCAACCTTGGACCCTCAGAGGTTTTTTTTTTCTCCACAGTGGAGTTTTTGGTTCCTCTCCTTCATAGTCGTCCGGCTTTAACATCTATTACTGTCACCTGTTCCACCATCTACCACCATTGTAAAGTGCCTTGGGGCAACTCTGTTGTAAAAGGTGCTATACAAGAATAAATTGAATTCACTTTCATTTTCATAGAAACCCTGGAGGGATAGGGTGGGTCTTTGTACATCTTGTAAACACACAGATTTCTACAAGCACTGCTGCCCCCACAGTCTTCTGATCTGAGACCAACTCCCTAACCACTAGGCCTCTGCTGCCCCTCCTTCCTCTTCTGGTTGCTCCTACCAGGGGTTGACACTGTAAATCATCCATTTCCATTCCTTCCTGTCCTCCTCTTTGTCCTTCCTCTTCTCCTCTTGCCTGGCAGCTCCATCTTTAACAACCTTCTCCTGACCTCACTTCTCTGACTTTTAAACTGTCCAACCTGAGCTGTGGCTCTAATTTACTCATTCATTATCCAGTCCATTTTTATCACTCATAACACAAATCTCACCTTCAGCTCCACCACATGTCTTTGTCAATGTCAACCCATATAAAATTGCTGGTCTACTTATAAACTTATAAACTTTCCGTTTCAACTTGAATCCCTGTGAAACAATTCTAAAAGTGAATGAAAGGGATTCATGGGTGTTGGTGGTCTAGTGGTGGGGTACATGCATATGGATCTATGTCTCAAAAGGTCCCAGGTTCGAATCCCACCTCTGGCCCTACAACCACTGGGTCCCTGAGCAAAACCCTTAACCCTGAGTGTCTCCAGGGTGGACTGTCCCTGTAATCAGGACATGGAAGTCGCTCTGGATAAGAGCATCTGCTAAATGCTGTAAGTGTAAATTCATGTGTAGATACTCTAAGACTAAACTTGTCTAATTTACTGGCATCTTTTCTGATGGTCTTCATCTTCTCAATGACATCATCGTCCATCAGGGTGATTCTGTCTGCTGCAACAACACTGAGTAGACAGTGAAACTTATTGTTATAGTTATTCAGTATGTGCATTAAGCATTAATGATGTCATCAGTTTGCACCCCTCTTGACTGTCCCTGTTCCAGACCTATCACATCATAGAAGGCGAAAGGCAAATGTCCAGACTGGCCACTTTCAACAGTGAACTTCTCGTACTGAAAACACAGAATAGTGACTTGTTTATTGTGGGACAGCAGTGTTCTATTGTTTAGTGAGTCGGCTACAGGATCGGTAGATTGTGGGTTCAAATCCCTCACCAGTAGGTTGCCCAGAGGTACCCTTTAGCAAGGTACCATCACTGCTCCTCGAGCACTTTCATAGCTACCCCCTGCTGCATGGCATTTGAGTGGATGGGTTAAATGCAGAGGTCCAATTTCACTGTGGTTCACTGTGTGCTGTACTGTGACCTCGCAATGACAGAATAGTCACTTTCTTTTCACTTTTTGTATTCAGAATTTCACTTAATAATACTATCATAAAATAAATAAAAGAGTACAAGAGGCCATTATTAAAAAGAGTAGGATAAAGACTTTCCACCATTTGGAATTAAAATGAAAAAATAAATAAATAAATATATATATATATATATATATATATTAGTGAAACAGGTGGGTGTAAAGTGAACATGCTCACTGCATTTAATATAATCAGGACAGCAGACTTATTCCAGACTTCATGAAGACAAAGGCTACTGGAAGGTTTGCCAGACCATCACAAACAAACAATTTCACATCTCCAGTCCACCAAACGTGTGTTTGGACTGTGAGAGGAAACTGGAGGAACCAAAAGAAAGCTCACACAGACAAAAGGAAAACATGTCCACACAGGAAGGATCCATATTGGGAATCAAACCCAAGACCTTCTCACTGTGAGGTGACCAGGTAACCACTGGTCCACATTGCTGTCCTTTTCCGTTCTGATGTTGAGAAAATATATTTGCTGAAGGTGTAGCCTGGCAAGATTTGGCTAAAATGTCTAATGACATGAGTGCACCTACATTTACAGAAAAGCTGGTACCACATGAGTCTGAAGAAGTAGCCAGACAGTTGATGTACTGATGTTCATCACATGAATTAGAATCTGTTGCTTTTTCTTCTTTGTTAGTTCTCAAACAATGAATATGAACTGAACCCAAGATGTTACATGTTAAATATTAATTGTCCAAATGGTCTGGAATGCATTAAATAATGCATAAATAAATAATTATTGGTGAAAAAGCCAAAATCCCAACAATACATTATTTTCAGTGGTGGTCTAGTGGTCAGGGACTAGGCTTCAGAAGGTCATGGGTTAAAATCCCAGAACAGCAGGTTTCCCTGAGGAACCCTTAATCAAGGTACTATACCTATCACTGTTCCCTTTGTGCTTTAAACAGCTGTGTCCTGCAGCACAGTGTGGGAGGTTGAAAAGCAGAGGTTGAATGTCTTGAAGTTTGTGGGTGCACAACACTATGTGTTGTGTTTCACAAAGACAAAAATCACTTTGAGAGAGGAGACTTTCTGCATTTATTTGATGAAATTTATAGAAACGTTATTATACATAAGATCATTTCTGGGGGCAGGACGTCGTATATGGAAAAATCAGCAGTAAACAGTAGAAACGCTTAAACCCAGTCTTACATTAACATTCCCTCATTTTAATACCAAATACTTGCAGGCTATTAACACTTGATGCCCCTTTTTTATAGAAAACCACACTTTGGAGCTCAAATGTGTGTAGCCTGAGGTGAAGATTAGCCCCTCTTCAATGGTCAACCGTTAAAAAAAGAAGAGTACAAAATGCTGTTAAACTGATACACGATAAGCAAATTATCACCTGGGTGTGTCCCCCGTCCTTCGCCCTGTGGGAGCTGGGATGGACTGCAGCACCCCCCCATTACCCCGTTTGGGACAAGCGGCAGAAAAGGACTGACTGACTGACTTTTTTAAGCACAATTCATAAGCACCACCATCCACCAGGTCAACAGCAGCCCTGAGCTGAGAAAGTGACTAATCATAAACAAGGCAGAAGACGACAGAAACTTCACATCCTACACCTGTAGAGCAGATCAGCTGATAGAAGGAAAAGGAAAATACAATAAAGGCAAACCCACTGATTGACCAATCCTGGTCCTGGAGATCCACTCTGGAGATCACTCTCACTATAATCTAGCACACTTGGTCCATGAAAGAAGTTCTTTTGGAGCCTATGAAGCTGATGTATCAGAGCTGAGATCTACAGGGTGCTAAATCTAAAGGTCCAAGTTTGGGCTCCATTTCTGGGTATAAAGATCATCATTCTATCTAGCAAATATTTTATTGGTGTTTGATTAGCTGTGACTTTTGACTCCTGCTGGAGATTCATGCTGATTCATTCAGAGATTCATTCGGCTTCATTCTACACGTTTCTTTGTTTCCTCTTCACATAATCATGAGCTGAATCCACAATCTGCTTGAAGGCGTCCAACATCAGGCAGTTTATCTTCTCATCTGGGTCGGTCCCCTCGTGGTAGTTCATCACAGGGAAGATACAGTTCATGGGGATGCCCAGTCTGTTACTGCACTCTTGCATCTGGAAACACAGTCAGTGTTCGACTGTCATCAGTTTCAACTTTTCACAGGAAAAAATAAAATTAGCTCATCAACCCAAACTGGCAAAGTGACTCACCTTGTCCTTGATCTTCTTGCTTCGGTAGATCTTGTGCAAATCTTGCTGGGTCAGTTTGCACACCAAGTCCACTCTGGTCATGAACAGCACTTGAGGGATTCCTGCAATTGTGATTAAAAAGATCTTGGGAATGGAGAAAAAAAAACAATAGCAAAAAAACATTCTATGATTTGAGCTCTAACCCATTTGTTTTCTCTGACTGTATTAAAAAGAGGGCAAATGATTCTCAAAACACTTCTTCTTCTTCTTCTTCTTCTTCTTCTTCTGGCTGCTCCTATTAATGGTTGCCACAGTGAATCCTCCATTTCCATTTCTTCCTGTCCCACTCTTGGTTTTTCCTCTTCTCCTCTTGCCTAGAAGTTTCCTCCTCAACATCCTTCTCCAGCATCACTTCTCTGACTTTGAAAATGTCTAATTTACTCATTCATAATCCTGTCCATCGTTATCACTCATAACACAGATTTCACCTCCAGCTCCGCCCCAGTTTATAACCAATTTATAAGCTGGTCTCAGTACCAACTTATAAACCTTCCGTTTCAACATGAATCTCCATGAAACTTTATTAAAAGGGGGTGAAAATCGAGGGTACTTGGAAGTACAAAAATTCATCTGTAGATACTCTAAGACTAAACTTACCTAATTTACTGGCTTCCTTTCTGATGGTCTTCATCTTCTCAATGACATCATCATCCATCAGGGCGATTCTGTCTGCTGCGACAACACTGACCAGACAGTGAATCTTATGGTTCAGAGTGGGTCTTCTGATATAATACCTGTTGTCTTCAGTTATTGCGTGATTCATTAGGAACTAAATATAAGAGACAAAAACAGAAAAATTAGCTTATATTAAAACAGCATCAATCTCTGTGTGTGTGTGTGTGTGTGTGTGTGTGTGTGTGTGTGTGTGTGTGTGTGTGTACTTCTTCTTTCGACTGCTCCCATTATGGGTTGCCACAGCGAATCAGCGATTCCAATTTCTTCCTGTCCTCTGCATCTTACTCCTTCAAGCCAGCTGCCTGCATGTCCTTTCTCACCACGTCCATAAACCTCCTCTT
>JABMDN010016006.1:0-14217 GCA_017165825.1 Hepsetus odoe
AGTGTCAAACACACACAGTGGAGGAAAGACACTGATCTGTAGCAGCTCCTGCACTCTGTCTAATAAACCCATTTACATCTGGTACAAGAATGGACAGACTGTATCTGACCAGCACAAGAATAAACTGAGTGTCAGTGGTGTGGATGGAGGGAGCTACTCCTGCGCTGTAAGAGGACACCAGGAACTCCGATCTCCTGCTGTCTGTAAGAACATCATTTTAAACTTTTACTCACTGACATCATCTCACTTACAATTCTATTCACACCATTTCTGCTGTAACTCAGTTTGTATGTTAAAAGTGATTGTTCTCCAGTATTATGTTCCCCCAGTTATTACATTCACACATAATAGAATCCAGAACTACAACCAGTAGGAACTGCAGAAAACTATCAGGCAGAACTTCTCATCACTGATGTAATTGATGACATTTATTTAACCTGTAAATGTGAGATCTCATGACAAAAGTGCGTTTTGTTTAACAAAACAGAAGACATCATGTTATCAGATACAAATTCTGCATTTATAGAATTCTTTCACTAAAAAAACTAATGGAATGGTGTTAAAATGTGGTCTATCTGTCTATCTGTCTGTGTGTCTCCCTGTCTATCTGTAACCTCCTCAATGGTGTAGTGGTTAGGATTCCTGGTTTTCATGCAGGTGACTTGGGTTTGACTCCCAATATAGGAAGTCGCCTTTGGGGCAGCAGTGACTTAGTGTTTTGAGACTAGGCCTCAAGACCGGAAGGTCATGTGTTCAAATCTCAGACCAGTAGGTTGCCCTTAGCTCCCACTGAATAAGATTATACAGTATCTCACCAAAGTGAGTACACCCCTCAAATTTTTGTAAATATTTTATTATATCTTTTCATGTGACAGCACTGAAGATACGACACTTTGATACAATTTAAAGTAGTAAGTGTTCAGCTTGTATAACAGTGTAAATTTGCTGTCCCCTCAAAATAACTCAACACACAGCTGTTAATGTCTAAACCACTGGAAACAAAAGTGAGTACACCCCTAAGTGAAAAATTCCCACATTGTGCCCAACGTGTCAGTACTTTGTGTGGCCACCAACAATTTCCAGGAATCCTCTTCCACTCCTCCATGATGACATCATGGAGCTGGTGGATGTCAGAGACCTTGTGCTCCTCCACCTTCCGTTTGAGGAAGCCCCACAGATGCTCAAAAGAGATTTGGTCTGAAGACGTTCTTGGCCAGTCCAGCACCTTTACCCTCAGTTTCTTCAGTGTGTTTGGGGTCATTATGTTGGAATACTGCCCTGCAGCCCAGTTTCTGAAGGGAGGGGATCAGGCTCTGCTTCATTATGTCACAGTACATGTTGCTACCACTACCACCACCAAGTCAAGTCAAGTCAAGTAAGATTTTATTGTCATTTCAGCCATATACACAGTGCTTAGTGAAACGAAATAACATTCCTCCAGGACCCTGGTGCTACACACAAGACAGCAACAGACACAACATAGGACACTAGACAACATAGGACACAACAGAAGACACAACATAATACACAAGACGGGGCAGACAGTGCAAGACAACAGACAACAAAAGACAGCCCAACAGACAGGACTTTCATCCAGATCAACAGGTTGTTTGGCAGTGTAACGGTGTAACAGAGCAGCGTTAGTAAGGTGCAGATTGCCAGAAGAAAATAAATAGATAATAGATATGGATGAATAATAGGTGTGGAGACATTAACGGTTTAAAAGTCTGATGGCCATGGGGAAAAAGCTATTCCCCATCCTGGAAGTAGAGGCCTGTATGCTGTGGAACCTTTTTCCGAATGGCAGGAGGGAGAAGAGAGTGTGGGACGGGTGAGAGGGATCATCCACTATGCTGGTTGCTTTGCGGATGCAGCGAGTGGTGAAAATGTCCTGTACAGAGGGCAGAGAGACCCTGATGATCATCTCAGCTGTTCTCACTACCCGTTGTAGGAACTTGCGGTCTAAGACGTTGCAGTTCCCGTACCAGGCAGTAATGCAGCTGCTCAGGATGCTCTCGATGGTTCCTCTGTAGAAGATGGTGAGAATGGAAGGTGGGAGATGGGCTTTCCTCAGTCTATGAAGGAAGTAGAGACGCTGCTGGGCTTTCTTAGTGATGGAGTTGGTGTTGAGGGTCCACGTGGTTGTGTGAACACCAAGAAACTTGGTGCTCTGGACCATCTCCACAGGTGAGGTGTTGATAATAAGTGGAGCATGGTCCCGACGTGGTCTCCTGAAGTCAACAACCATCTCTTTAGTCTTGTTGACATTCAGAGACAGGTTGTTGGTTCTGCACCAGTCCATCAGCTGTTCTACTTGCTCTCTATAGGCTGCCTCGTCTCCACCGCTGATCAGACCCAACACGGTTGTGTCATCAGCGAATCTGATGGTGTGGTTCGAGCTGTGCGTGCCTCACAGTCGTGGGTCATCAATGTGAATAGCAGTGGGCTGAGGACACAGCCCTGAGGGATCCCTGTGCTCAGCGTCACAGTCACCATGCTTGACTGTAGGCAAGACACATTTGTCTTTGTACTCCACACCTGGTTACTGTCACAAACGCTTGACACCATCTGAACCAAATAAGTTCATCTTGGTCTCATCAGACCACAGGACATGGTTGCAGTAATCCATGCCCTTAGTCTGCTTGTCTTCAGCAAACTGTTTGTGGGCTTGTGCATCATCTTTAGAAGAGGCTTCCTTCAGGGACGACAGCCATGCAGACCAAATTGATGCAATGTGCGGCGTATGGTCTGAGCACTGACAGGCTGACTCCCCACCCCTTCAACCTCTGCAGCAATGCTGGCAGCACTTATACGTCTATTATCCAAAAACAACCTCTGGATATGACACTGAGTATGTGCTCTTAATTTCTTTGGTCGACCATGGCAAGGCCTGTTCTGAGTGTAGAGCAACAAATCTTTTTTTCAGATCCACAGAGAGTTCTTTGCCATGAGGTGCCATGTTGAACTTCCAGTGTCCAGGATGAGAGAGTATGAGAGCGATAACACCAAATATAACACACCTGCTCCCCATTCACACCTGAAACCTTATAACACTAATGAGTCACATGACACCGGGGAGGGAAAATGGCTAATTGGGCACAATGTGGACATTTTTCACTTGGGGGGTGTACTCACTTTTGTTGCCAGTGATTTAGACATTAACAGCTGTGTGTTGAGTTATTTTGAGGGGACAGCAAATTTACACTGTTATACAAGCTGTACACACTGAGTACTTTACATTGTGTCCAAGTGTCATATCTTCAGTGTTGTCTCATGAAAGGATATAATAAAATATTTACACAAATGTGAGGGGTGTACTCACTTTTGTAAAATACTGTATATACAATAATTATGGCTTTAAGTTCATGCAGCACTTTATCTTCTTCTTTGTCTTCCAGCTGCTCCCGTTTAGGGGTCGCCAAAGCAGATCAACTGTCTCCATTTCTTCCTGACCTCTGCATCTTGCTCTTTCAAACCCACCACCTGCATGTCCTCTCTCACCATGTGCTCAAACTTCCTCTTTGGTCATTCTTTTTTCCTCTTTGCTTGCAGTTCCATCTTCAACATGATTCTCCATATATAATCCTCACCTCTCCTCTGGACATGTCCAAACCAATGTATCCTTGCTTTTCTAACTTTGTGTCCAAAATAGTCTAACCTGAGCTGTCCCTCTAATATATTCATTTCTTATCCTGTCCATCCTCATCAAACCCAACAAAACTCTCGGCATCTTTAACTCTGAAACCTTCAGCTCCACCTCCTGTCTTTTCATCAGTGCTACCATTTCCAATCCATACAATATAGCTGGTTTCACTGCCGTCTTGATAACCTTCCGTTAAACTCTTGCTGGAACCCATCTGTCACAGATCACTGCAACCACTCTTCTGCACCCATTCCAACCTGCCTGGACTCTCTTCTTCACCTCTCTTCCACACTCACTGTTACTCTGAACTGCTGATCCGACATATTTAAATTCCTCCACCTTTGTCACCTCTACTCCTCCATCCTAACCACTCCACTTTCCACCCTTTCATTCACACTCATGTATTCTGTCTTTGTCCTACTCACTTTCATTTTTCTCCTCTCTAGAGCAGATCTCCACCGCTCCAGGTTATTATCAAGCTGCTGGCTACTCTCGCTACAGTTCACAATATCATCAACAAACATCATCGTCCATGGAGACTCCTGTCTAACCTCTTCCGTCAATCTGTCCATTACTATTGCAAACACAAATGGGCTCAGTGCTGATCCTTGATGTATCCAACCTTGTACCTCTCATACAATTCACCAAACATCTTATCTTTAGCCTTCGCCACTGCTTTCTTTGCCCTGCGGTTTATTTCCTTGTACTCCTGTCCACTTTCTTCATCTCTCTGACCATCCCATTCTTCTTTCCTCTTCTTTTGTATAAACTCCTGGACTTCTTGGTTCCACCACCAGTTTTTCATATCCTCCTACTTCCAGATGTCACACCAAGTACATTTCTAGCTGTCTGCCTTACCACTTCTGCAGTAGTTTCCCAGCAATCTGGTAGCTATTCAACACCTCCCAGTACCCGTGTTAACTCTGCCTGAATTCCACCTTGCAGTCCTCCTTCTTCAGCTTCCACCACTTGATCCTGAACTCTTCCATTCTTTTCCTCTTCTTCTTGACCTCCAAGGTCATTCTACAGACCACCATCCTATGCTGTTTAGCTACACTCTCCACTGTCACTACTTTGCAGTCTCCAATCTCCTTCAGACTGACCCTACTGCAAAGAAAATAATCAACCTGTGTGCATCTTTGTCCACTCTTATACATCACCCTGTGCTCCTCCCACTTCTTACAATAAGTATTAACTACAGCCATTTCTATTCTTTTAGCAAAATCTACAACCATCTGACTTCAGCATTCCTCTCCTCACCATCCTCACCTGCCCATCACCTCAGAATTTTATCACCTCTGTTCCCTTCTCCAACATGTCCATTTAAGTCCGCACCAATCATCACTCTCTCACCCCTGGGTACACTTTTATCACTTCATCCAAC
Organism: Hepsetus odoe; assembly: GCA_017165825.1. Lineage (NCBI taxonomy): Eukaryota > Metazoa > Chordata > Actinopteri > Characiformes > Hepsetidae > Hepsetus > Hepsetus odoe. Next base: position 5,028 of record JABMDN010016006.1, read on the forward strand.
TCACTCCAGAATTCTTCTTTCTCCTCCATCTCACACCCAACAAGTGGGGCATAAGCACTAACAACATTCATTATCACACCTTCAACTTCCAGCTTCAAACTCATCACCCTCCCTGACACCCTCTTCACCTCCAAAACACTCTTCACACCTCCCTCATTCCTCCTTCCATTAACACCATGGTAAAACAATTTAAACTCTCCTCCAATATACCTGGCCTTACTACCCTTCCATCTAGTCTCTTGCACACTCAAAATATCAACCTTCCTTCTCTCCATCATATTGATTAACTCTCCATCAGTTAATTCTCGACCGTTACCAGTCATGCTGCCAACATTCAGAGTTCCTCCCCTCACTCACTTCCACTCTCTTCCACTTATGTCTCTCCTCCGCCCACTGGACATGCCTTCCTCCTCTTCTTCTTCTTTTCCTTTGGCCAACGGTACCTAATTTCCACCAGTACCCTGTAGGTTAACAGCACTGTTGGTGGTAATTTTTAACCCGGGCTTCGACCGATCTGGTATGGAAATCTTTCATTGTCCGCATATTGATTTGGCAAAACCACCGTACACCCTTCCTGACATAGCCCTCCCCATTTATCCGGGCTTTAGACCAGCATGAAGAAATACACTGGCATCCCTAGTGGCTGCGTTTAAAGTTCATACAGCACAACATTTGAGTTGTTTGTGATAGTTGTTATATTGATGTTAAAATGTTTACAAATGTGTATATATGACTGGTCATCCCTCAGGTTTAGCTCAATTCATCTTGTTCTGTGTTTCAGGTGTGCTGGGTAAAGAGTGTTGGAATGTAACTTACACTGCTGAACGTGTTTGTGCTCTGAAAGGATCATCAGTTGATCTCTCCTGCTCTTATAAATACCCTGAAGGACACACAGTGAATAAATCAGTGTGGTTCATTAAAGAACAGACTGGTGTTGAACCTGTGGATGTGAGAGAGGAGGAGGAGTATCAGGGACGAGTGCAGTTCATACAGATCTCCCAGAATGAGAGTAGTGTGAGAATCCCTGACCTGAGAGAGAGTGATGCTCAAACATACAGATTCAGATTCCACACTGATGGAGGTGAACACACTGGACAACCTGGAATCACTCTGTCTGTCACAGGTAGAGCTGCATAATGTAAATAAATGTAGTGACTATAAGAATATTCTACAGATGAAAATGACACTAAACCTTGTTTCAATTCTGCTGCAGATCTGAAGGTTAGAGTGTCAAACACACACAGTGGAGGAAAGACACTGATCTGTAGCAGCTCCTGCACTCTGTCTAATAAACCCACTTACATCTGGTACAAGAACAGACAGACTGTATCTGACCAGCACAAGAATAAACTGAATGTCAGTGGTGTGGATGGAGGGAGCTACTCCTGCGCTGTAAGAGGACATGAAGAGCTCCGATCTCCTGCTATCTGTAAGATGATCCCTTTAATGTTCTTGGTGGGAATGAACTGGATAAAAGTCTAATCAAAAACACAAAATAATAATGATTGTGTTGTTCATTAAGTCTGTAGTGTTTGTTTCAGTTCCATTGTAAATCACTTTGAGATTTTAAAATGACAATTAAATGTGTTTCATAAATAATAACAGTGGTTTAGGGTCCTTAATGACTAAGAGGTCACCCTGATACATCAGAGCTTGTTGCACCAACAGGTCTTACTAAGGGTCGAGGTGGTCTAGTGGTAGGGTACTTGCCTACGGACCTCTGGATCAAGAGGTCCCCGGTTCGAATCCCACCGGTTCGAATCCCACCTCTAGCTACCACCTAGACTACCTCTACTACCAACCCTGAGTTGCTCCAGGGGGACTGTTAGCCCCTGGAGAATTAGGACATGTAAGTCGCTCTGGATAAGAGCGTCTGCTAAATACCATCCATCCATTATCTGCCGCTTGTCCCAAACGGGGTCGTGCCGGGGTCGTCACACGGAGTGCCGGTGTCCAACCCAGCACACACAGGGCGAGGACCCTGGACAGGTTGCCAGCCCATCGCAGGGAGGGCGGCACCTTGCTCAAGGGTACCTCAGGGCAACCCACTGGGAAGGGGTTCGAACCCCCGATCCTCCGATCATAGGCCCTACCAACGCCCTAACCACTAGGCCACCGCTGCCCCCTGCTAAATACCATGAATGTAAATGTACTAAGAAATTCTACATTGCTAATTTAGAATAAACAGGGTTTATAAATGAAGTAATTAATGCAGTAATTAAGGTTTAAGTCCAGCATGTCATAGTGAACACATGACATTACAGCTGCTATATGCATTGTTAAACACAGTTGCTATGGGAACATCCTCAGCTGGCAACTTGGTAAATTAATGCTTCCAAAATAAAAATCAGATTCAATGATTACAGCAAAGCTGGAAACAGGCCAGAATCATCAGCATCAGCTTCCAGCAGACACAGTTCCGCACCAACCCTGTCTGGATGTGTTCCGTCTGGATGTGTTCTGTCTGGATGTGTTCCGTCTGGATGTGATCCATCTGGATGTGTTCTGTCTGGATGTGTTCTGCCTGGTTGTGTTCCCTCTGGATGCGTTCCCTCTGGATGCGTTCCATCTGGATGTGTTCTGTCTGGATGTGTTCTGTCTGGATTTGTTCCATCTGGATGTGCTCTGTCTGGATTAGTTACATCTGGACGTGTTCTGTATGGATGTGTTCTGTCTGGATGTTACAGACTGGATGTGTTCTGTCTGGATGCGTTCTTTCTGGATGTTACAGACTGGATGTGTTCTGTCTGGATGAGTTGCATCTGGATGTGTTTTGTCTGGATGAGTTGCATCTGGATGTGTTCTCTCTGGATGTGTTCTGGCTCTGTTTCATTAAGAATATGTTCCATGACCAGTTGACTCTTTGTCCTGCTCAGATTCTCCCAGACCCCCATCTATATCTGAGAGTGTGTCTGGAGACTCGTTCACGCTGGTGTGTGTCAGTGATTCCAAACCTTCCAGCTCTTACACCTGGTACAAGAAGACAGGAAGTGATGTTATACTGATTGGAAACAGCAGCAATTTAACTTTATCCAGAGGAGATGCTGGACTTTTCTTCTGTAAAGCAGAGAATGAGTTTGGATCATACAGATCAGCAGAGTGCTGGTTTCCATCAGGTGTGCTTTCTTATTTTATTTTTTCAAAAAATATAGATTAAAAACAGGAAGTACAGAGTAAAACAGGAAGACTGTATGGAATCCGTTTTGGACCAGTTTGATGAGATACTGGATCAGATATTAAATGTGGGTTTTTGACAGTTTAATACTGTATCTCATTGCTTGTTCCCTTTCAATTTTTTTTTATTGTAACACTGTCACTGCACACAGGATTGGTTCACTTTTTAACCCACAGGCTTTCACACATCTTTATAACAAATTGTCTTATGCAGATCACACAGCTATGCTATTAGCAGTTTCTGGATTTTCTGTGGTCCTGCTTCTGGGAATCATCACTGCTGTTTTGTGGACAAGGTAACCACATGTAGATATTTCACGTCCTCCTAAAACCTGCTGAGATTCTTTGCTCTGGGATTTTGACATTGTTACCTGATCAGCAACAGGCTTTTAACCACCAGAAATATTGTAATTATTAATTAAGATCATAACAGCTGTGATAAAAGACCAACCACCTAGAAACACCTTAAAAACCACCTGAAAACCCAAGGCCACCTAGCAACACCTGCACCATCAGAGATACAAAAGCAACCAATTGGCAACACTCTAACAACTACTTGGAATAGCTTAGCAACAATATATAGCATCATCCTTGCCACCAGCTAGTAACACCTAGCAACCACTTCAGACATCACAGAAATCAGTTAACCATGCACTAGCCACCACCTGGGAGGCCATGGCGAAACCTTAGCAACCACATTAGATACTATAACAACACCCAGTTATCACTGGAGACATCATTGTAACTCTCAAGCCAACCTAAGAGCAACATGGCAACACATTAGAAACCAACTGTGGGACATCCCAGCGACCACCAAAACACTGTCAGAGATACCATCTACTGAGAGCTTAGCAACGACCTTAGCTACAATACCAACCCATCGACTATGTGGGATGCCTCAGTAACAACTCTAGCAATCACCTGGAACTCTATAACGACACCCTAGCAACCACCAGAGATACCTTATCAACACCCCATAACTCACCTGAATTTTCTGGTTTAATGTTAATATGAAGATGATGTTTCTGTGCAAATTAGGAGACAAGCAGCAGCTGCCGGCAGCAGGAGTGAAGAAAACACCAATAATGTGAGTTGAACTGAAGAAACTAAATGATTAAATTATTATAACTTTTTTCTTATATGAGACTGATTCTCTGTGGAGTTACTTCATGTTACATTCAGGTGTACGTGTGTCTCTCTCCCTCTTAAAGAACACTCCTGATGTCCCGGCTCTGGCCATGAACTCTGCTCCCACGATGACAGCAGGTCCAGAAGATCAGGATGAAGTTCTGTACACCAATGTTCATTTCAGACAATCCCCTGCACAGGAGACGCTCCTGTACTCCAATGTCAAGCGGCCAAGCGCTCTTCAACAAGAAGAGGAAGTTCAGTACAGCACAGTGAAGCCTGCCAAACCAAGAGCTGCACGGTAGGAACAATGACTTGGTCACTGACACACACACAGAAGTCCACACAGTTTGTCCACACGTCTCATAAAAACACATTTGGTGAAAATGTGTTCTCTAATCTGACTAAATAGAACATGTTGTCATGTTTTGCAGGAATGATGAAACTGCGATCTACAGCACAGTCCGAAAACCCTGAGAACCTTCAGCAGCTCTGTAAGAAACTGTGGGAAAATGTTGCCGTAAGAAATTACATATTTGGTCAAAATGTAAAAAATTAAAATATGAACCATTAGAACATCTCTACACTGTTAAAGAGATCAATACTTTATATCTATTTTATTTTTTGTTTTAGCACAAGGAACTGTGGTAGGAAACAGACAATACAAGGTGTGGACAAAAGTACTGGGACATCTGCCCATTACATCTATAGAAACTTCTTATGGCATCCCATTTTATATCCTTAGGTGCCAATATGGAGGCGTTCTACATTCGTAGGCGTTTCTTGAGAACAACCTCAACCAAAGTTTTTAAACCTGCTTCTTGATTGAAAGGGGCTTAAACCCTTGAATTGAGTGAACAAAAGATGTGTCCCAGTATTTTTGGCCATGTGTACATTTGGGTTGGTTAGCACTGGCACCAATAATTTATAAATTTGTGTATTGAGCATTATGTATTAGCATTTGGTAGCTTAGCTTGAAGCTTAGAATAATAAAGATAAAAAAATGTCCGTCTGTCAGCTGCAAGAACTGAACCACAATCAGGTGAAATCCACGTCATGAATAGTCTCGCTTCAATGGCACCAGTCAGGAAATATGAGCAAGTGTAGTGATTTGACAAAAATCCAGACCTCCAAATTCAGGACTTAATCTGATTGGATGTCTGTAGGAAAAGCTAGTCCAATCACTCGAGGGTTTCCTTGCAATTTATAATGTCTTGATGCCAGATTCCACAGCACACCTTCAGAGGTTTTGTGGAGTCTTCATAGTTCAGAGGAAGTTGCAGCGTTAGATAGATGTACATAATATTAGGCAGGTGATTTTAATATTATGGCTGATCAAAAAAATGGGGTTTCTAAAATGCATTACGAGACATTTTAACACTAATTTGTTTCCCAAAAAATTCATAAAATAAAAACCAAAATGCATATTCAAACATCCAGCATCACAGCAATCTGGAAATGATGTTCATGCATCAAAACTGAAGACAAACTGCAGCCTAATGTCCCCTGCTGGGAGTTTATTTTTCTTCCTCATTCCTCAGATGTGCTGATTATGGTGGAGGTCTGAGTGGACACTCGTGTGAAACGAGTCCAGTCAGATGTAAGGATATAAAGACAGGGTTTCCTCACTGGGTGGCAGCAGCGTGACTGAAGTTCACAGCTGCATAATGAACATCCTCCTCCAGTCCTTTGTCTGAAGTGGAGGATGGAGGCTTCTTCAAGGTGCGGGGTTTGAAGCTAACGCTGGAGTATTGAATTTCATCTTGATCTTCTGAAGCTCCTCTGTTTTTGGGGACAGAGGTTAATGCCAGGGCTGAAAAGTAACTATACACAACAGCAGAGTCACACTGAGAGGAGAGCAAACAGAAATTAGATTTCAACATGGATCAAATCAAACACAGTTCCTCCTCTTCGTCATCCTGACCTGTTTGTTCTCCTCAGGGTTTGAGGACGCTTTCACTGAGCTGGACTTTCTCCTCCTTAAAGCCTAACAGTTCACATACCACACACAGAGAGCTGTTATGAGGAGTATGAGAAGCAAGGAGATCACAGATCCCACCATCACGGGCTTTAACATTGAGCTCTCTGCTGGATCTAAAACATTCAACAGAAGTCATTCATATTACTTTGGTATAAAACAGTTCATTGTAGAGAATGGAACCAGGATCTAAAATCCAAATACAGTAGTTTTATCTGCTAACCAAACACTGAATTAGAAATCAACTGTTTGAAATCATGAAGTTATTTCATCTTTTAACCACAGTACTGTCCCTAAATTGCCCCCATCCCAGCTTTTTTGGAATATGTTGAATGTATAATAAGAAATGAAATGAAGTTGACCAGACAAAAGCCTTGACATAAAAGACAAAGAATGAAACAATTGCTGCGTTTATTTTTCCTTCACATGTTCTGTACTGTCCTAGCATTTGATTTGGGGATGTAAAAATAGGAAAAATATGTTTCTGCACAGATTGTAGCTGCATTACCTGTAACTGAGATTAACTCCAGCTGAGCAGAGATGTTTCTCTCCTTTCTCTGTGATGATCAGGAGGTGATATTCTCCTGAGTCACTCTCTCTCAGCTGTCTTATTCTAAGAGTTGAGCTTGAGCTTGTGTTCTCAGTGCTCACTCGTCCTGCATAGTCTGAGTCTAAAGCTAAATCCTATGGATGGTCCTCACTCCTCCATTTAGCTTTCTGGTTAGGACTGGACCAGAAGACTGATTTGTTGTTTCTCTTTGAAAATGAACATTTTAGCTCCGTCTTTGTGTCTCTCAGAGCACAGATAGTCTGAGGACTGCAGGACACACTGATACTCTCACCCAGGCAGCCTAAAACAGAAAGAAAGTGAACAATTCAATTTATTCTTGTATAGCGCCTTTCTCAACAGAGTTGCCCCAAAGCACTTTTGTCACTGTGTGGTGTTGAGAGCTGGACGCCAACGCAGAGCCGAGAGCTTCGTACGGAACTTTAATGACGTATAACGTGCACAGAACTGGAACAGGCACAACATCGGCCAATCCCGGGAGGGGAGCGGATGCCGCTCAACCCCTATCCCCCCAGCCTCCAGCACTTGGAAGGTCCGGTGGTCCTTCACGGACATCCCCACGGAGGTCTCGGCTCGCGACATCCATTCACGGCAGCTGGTCATTTCTGTCACGGTGTGGTGTTGAGAGCTGGACGCCAACGCAGAGCCGAGAGCGTCGTACTGAACTTTAATGACATATAACGTGCATAGAACTCAAAGCTAAGCATAACAAATGTAACAGGTGTAAAACATAACAAAGAATCTCACAGTGCGCACACAGAATGACCAGCGCCCTGCTCTGATTCACTGGGGCTTATAACGCCAGCCCCGATGAGGCACACCTGGCACCCAAGCCCAGGTGTGCACAATCAGAGCAGGGTGCCCTCTACTGGCGCTGGATCGTTACAACTTCACATAGATAGTAGACATAGGTTATAGTCATGGTCTTAAAACTGAAGGCTAGGAGTTAAAGCCAGACGACTACGGAGGAGAGGAACCAAAAACTCCACTGTGGACTCAGGCAATGACCACAGCGGGCCCCCGGACATGTGGGGAAAGAAATGGAATGGGGAGGGTCAGTAACGAACAGGATCCAGTAGTGACAGGCACAGAAAGGAAGCAATACAGTGCAATGGCATGTACAGCAGCAGCAGCGACATTAGTAGTGGTGCACTATGGTGATTGGTTCGGGTAAGCTAGACTAAAAAAGTGAACATACATGAACTCTTGGAATCTTCAGTGTAACTGAAATTTGTATCAAACCTGATATACTGAGCATCAAAATGAGTTGCAGGAGGACTGATTTAAGACACATGGCTCATTTTTTCAGTAAAATAATATAAAAGGTTCATTTGGTTTATTACACATATTGATCGCTTTAAACTTAGGGGCAGCGGTGGCCTAGTGGTTAGGGCGTCAGCCACATGATCGGAGGATCGGGGGTTCGAACCCCTTCCCAGTAGGTTGCCCTGAGGTACCCTTGAGCAAGGTGCCGTCCCCAACACTGCTCCCCGGGCGCTTTCAATAGCAGCCCACTGCTGCACATGTGTGTATGGGTGAAATGCAGAGAGTGAATTTCCCATTCGTGGGATTATAAAAAATAAAGGATTACCATAGCGATGCAAAGTGTTGGTTTACATCCACTGATCAAAGCTCACCTGTTGAGACAAAACTACCAGCCACCTCTTCTCTCACTATCAAACACAATGGACATCTTTAGAACCAACACTGTCATGATGTGGTGTTGTGGACTGGACACCAACGCAGAGCCGAGAGCTTTGTACTGGACTTTAATGACAGATAACGTGCACAGAACTCAAAACTTAATATATTGAACATAACAAGTGTAAAACAACACGAATAATCACAAAGTGCACACACAGAATGACCAGCGCCCTGCTCTGATTTGTTTGGGCCTATAACGCCAGCCCCCGATGAGGCACACCTGGCACCCAATGCCCAGGTATGCACAATCAGAGCAGGGCGCCCTCTACTGGCACAGAACCGTTACAGTACCCCTCCCCAAAGGCACCACTCCCGAGGCGCCAGACCCTGCCCCCTTCAAAGCAGCACCTCCCAAAAGGAGAGAGGTTACACAAACGTTCAACAAAAAGTCCAACTAAAGTCCAAACGAATGCTCTGCTCTCACCCCAGTCTTCCTGGCGGGTTCGGCTGCAGCCCCTGAAACCCCACTTTCTCTCCAGCGGTCTGGATTGGATGCAGCCCCTCGAAACCCCGCCTCCTCTGGCGGACTTGGACCTCGTCCCTCAAGTCCCGCCTCCTCTGGCAGACTTGGACCTCGTCCCTCAAGCCCCACCTCCTCCAGGTGAAAATGGAGGATGCCTTTGAAGTCCCACCTTGTG
>JABMDN010016025.1:0-13962 GCA_017165825.1 Hepsetus odoe
GGCAGTGCATATATTAGATCAAAATAACAAAATCAAACAGATGATTTGTCTGTCTGTGTATTTTTTCTTATCTTCTGTCAGTATTTAAACATCCAGCCAGCTGACAGCCATACTTACAAGTGTTGCACCTCAATTACAACTGTAAAGAAAATAAAGGATAAAAGATTAAAATGAAGCTTTCAGCAAATAATGAATCATTTTCCAGAAACTACACAACATGTCTAATCAAGCATTTAAGTTAATGCATAATCATTAATGTGAGTTTTATTTATACTTTTGGCTTTTCTCCATAGATTTCATAGATTTCCATAGATATTTGTACATTATAATCTTTGATGTCTTTCTGCAAACTGACAGTTTACACTCCAGAACCTTTACATTCTTGCACCCAGCCCCTGAAAGATCAACTATTTTATGTGGAAATCTAAAGCATGCAATATATATTCCTGAGACTAATGTAGACTAATGCTGTCACCAGGAGAGGGAGCCTTTTGACTTCATTCCTTCATCATTCATCAGGCCCCAGGTTATTTTTTCAGCCTGCTTTGAAAGGTGAGGGCTTTGTGTGGATTGAACAGTTGGAAAACAAGCTGCTATGGTTTGGATCTGAATCAACATTAGTCAGCTCTGCCATGAACAATAGAGCAGAATCAAAACAAGGAAAAGCCCATAGTAGCCGAAGCCTTATTGGTCTACTTGGATGGAGCTCACTCTTACCAACTTATCAATATAGAGCTACAACAGTTTTTGGAAACTTTGTATAAATTGGAACATCCAACAGCATTCATGAAGTCATATCCTGATATAAATAACACATTTTGGAATCTTAACTTCTTTTTTTAATTCCAAAATGCAAATAAAAGAAAAAATCTTCTGATACAGAAACATAGATCTACATTACCAAAGCCTTAAACATTCTGGTCTGTGTCCAGCCATTGAACTAAATTATATTAGATATCAATCATCTCCATGTCTTCATCTCTACACCCTGACAAGTTGCCAAGTTGGGTTGATCCTCAATAGGCAAGTCGAGGAGAGACACACAGAGACCAACAATAAAATAGTGACCTGGAGAAACTACTACAAAGTAAAATGATACAAACATACAAACATGAGGAAGGAGACACTTCACTCTATGCTGGGCAGTCATGGTTGATTTATATAGGAAGCTGTTTTAACCTCCTGCTATAATCTTATGAGACGAGTAGTCAGCATGTTTGGCTTTTCTGGTACAGACAGTATCCTAACAGAGCTCTACAGTATTTACTGTACAGAGGAGCTCGAGATCAGAGTGGTGATGATAACACTGCAGATCAGAGATTTGATTCTACTACATCTGAATCCTGAACTCACTGAACTCACCATTAGAGACCCAACACTGGCAGATACAGCTCTCTACTACTGTGCTCTTCAAGTAGCAGCCCAGTGATACAAAGTGTCTGAGATGCTTTACAAAAACTCACACCCTCAGTTTACTTTGAACACAAGCAGATGAAAATAAATCCCAAACCACAGTGTATTATCTGTTCTTACACTCTCTCTGTGGTTATACACTAACGTTATTGCACATGTAGCGCAGGATACATTTTAAAGCGTTCAAAAGCCACAGAATAGAGAAAAACATTTAGCAGACACTCTTATCCAGAGCGACTTCCATTTCTTAACTAAAGGTTTTGCTCAGGAACCTGCTGGAATTTGAACATCTTACCACTAGACCTCCACCACCACCACTACTCATACTTACTTTAACCCAAATGACAATTTAGACTCCAGAAACTACAGATTCTTACATTGCAGCCACTGAAAACTCACACACACTCTTCATATAACACACACTGATCAATGCAGGAGTTTCTACCTGCTTTAAAAGTAGCAGCTAAACATCTCATCATGATTCGACCACAAGAACCAACATGATGTTTCTGTACTTTTTGGAATTGGTTATGATCATGATAGGTAGGCATGACACACACACGTTTTCCTTGTTTTTACTATTACTTTCTTGTTTTCTTTTTTTTGATAAAAAAAAAAACGATCACATGTTTGTCAGTGAAAAGACAAATTTTAATTTATTACTTTTTAAAAATAAGTCCATGGAAGGATTTTCCAGATTTGCATGTATTTTTTCCACAAGGAACTGTTCTGCACAGTCTGTAGAACCACCGCAGGACACAGTGCAGGTTCTTGAAGATGAGAAAGTTAATCTCTCCTGAAAGTGTGATGGTAGTGTGGAAAGTCTACAGTCTACAGTATCCTGCATCCAGACCAGAGTATCTACTGATGATATCTCCTCTTGGTCCACAGGTGAATCCTACCTCTAAACCACCAGCACCCACAGTACAAATAGATATGATAAAATACACAAAACTAAATCTTACACAAATCATCCATTATTACAGTTCTTCATAATCTGCTCGGTAACTCATCTATTAGCAATCGATTGTGTTTGTGTTCCGTCACCCATTTTTCAGCATTTTATTATTACTGCAGTTTATAATTAATAATCATTTATTTATATGGAATTTAATGTTAAAAACTCAGGTTTAACTCACTTAAACTCAGGTTTAAATTAAGCTCAAAGACTCATCCAGTTATATTCAGAGTGAGGCTTTAGGTTTTGCAGCATCATGTCTGTGATTCTCTGGATGGTGGATCACTGTCACACATGGGGTGTTTTGGGCACGCTAGAGGGCGCTCTCTATCACACAAGGTATTTGTCACAGGAGGTGTTAAGGGTACGCTAGAGGGTGCTCTGTTCTGACTTAGCACACCTGAGCCCCTGCGGGCAGGTGTGCATCATTGGGGCTGACTATTTAAGCCCCGATGAGTCAGAACAGAGCGCGGCTCATTAGGTAGGTTAAGCCTATGCGTAACGGGTGGTTTTTGTGTATGTCACTGGGTGTCTATGACTAAGTATCTGTAACTTAGTATATGCCACCTAGCATCTAGGGTTAGACTGCAGTTCCCCAGTTCTAGGGTTTCATGTGTAGAACTGCAGTCCCCGTTCCTTGTTTTTGTAAGTGTGACTAATAAAAGTATGTTCCCAACTCCTGGCTTTGAACTGGCGTCCATCCGGTACCCCGCCACCGTTACAATCACCAACTGATAAGTTTGAGTGTTAATGAAGGTTGTGAGATCATCAAGCACTACAGTACTCATGATCACTTTATGTGACACATCGAGAGCTCTTATTTAATCATGCACAGTTTTATTTGTCCAGTTGTCATTGATCAATGGAACACTGATGGTTCGGCTGTTTTTTGGGTCAGTGATGTTTCATTTGAGTGGGGGGAAAAAAGTGAATCAGAGCAATACTGTTGCCAGAAAGGAGAGCTGTTAGTTCTTTTTGTTGTTTTTTTTCCTCCAATAAGCAGGGTCTTAATGAAAGGTGTTTAGGTTTGGATGCACTAACTGGATCACTTTCCCTGTGAAGCTGAAAATGAACCCTATCAGTAAGACTTTCTAACTTAAAATAATGTAAATATCTTAAACTATTAATATGTCTGTAGAAAATCCATATCATGCTATAAAAATGGAAACTAATCTGCCTTTCATTGGCCGCTATATTCTTTAAATGCTTTGAGTTGTGAGATCAGATGGTTGTGCTGGATTCATCTCTTTGCTGTTTAGATAAATACAGCGGGTCTTCAGCCTTCTCAGTTTGATGACTCTGAAGGTAAAACAACACTGATTACAGCAATACTGACAATCAGCAAAAGAATAATGAACCAGGAGAAATGTAGTGAGTGGAGAAAGAGTGAATAAAGCTGGAAAGAACTTCACAAGTGTCTGTATTTCCTGAAACTGACACTTGGACATCAGAGAAAACAATATTCTTTATTGTTGCCTGAACTTATGGTTCTTTAGAAACACTGTTGATGTCAAATCATGGAAAAAGTGTGGTTTAATATTTTGTTTATATTTCAGTAAAATATTTATAGTATTATATATTATTGTTCTATATCCTGGATGAAGGAGCCGAGACAGAACTTTGAGGAGTTCCATAGAATGTCAGCTGTTACCATGGAAGCAGATTCCTTCAGTTGTTTACCGACTTCACACACAGACAGACGCACTTTACTCTCCAGAGATTTAATTCAGATCACTTCATCGATGGAGTTTCCTGTTTTCTCTCCGCTTCAGGCTGCGGCCGCTGCTTTATCTGAGCGCCGTTGCAGCTGGAAGCTCTTCTTTTCTCCTCCACAGGAGGCTCAGGCTGAAGCAGACCAGCTCAGGAGACGCTGCCGTCCAGACGGAGCACTTGGACGGTCAGTAACTTCCACTGTGGTCCAGCTTTGCTGTTCTGAGCTGATCAGATGTGTGAAAGGAGAGAAGAGCATCAGCATGTTGGCTGTGTGTGTTCAGTGTCTCAGTTTCAGGTGAACGTTACTGTGTTGATGTAATGACGCCTGTCGGCCAGTGAGCGGCGCTGAACTTCAAACAGCTTTTCTGAGAGTTTGGTCTTTAGACTCAGATGGAAGTTACTGCAGTGAGGAACTCTACAAAAAAACATCTACATTTATATGAAGATATTTATTGCAGTATTTTTATAATCAGTTTTTTAGAGTTGTTGTGTTTAGTGGTTGCCATGCCTTTTGCTGTTTTGTGTTGCCATGGGAACGTGAGGCGCCGCACTCAGTTGTTTATCTTCATGTTTATTTCTCTTCATTTCTCTTTTTGATTTCTTGCATAATCTCTGATTTGTTCATCTCCATCATCTTTGTGAGCTGTCTGGTCTCCGGTAGTTGAACTGCTACTAGAACTGAGCGCTGAAACTGATTCCTCCAAACTGGAAACGCTGACACACTGTTTACATTTCATTAAAGCACAAATACTCTCCATTTACTTCTATCTGTGTTTTTAAATGACATTTAATGTGTTTTATTTACCTTGAATGGATTTTACATGACTGTTTACTTACATTCGATTTCAACATGTTACTTTTATTATTGTGCCTTTAAGGCTGATAGGATATGTAAATTAGATGTGTTGTGATTGGCTGCCTGTATTGAGGCCTGTTCTAAAAGCAGTTCATATTGAAACACTCCTAACTTTACTGTGAGTGGGCGGGGCTAAAATTATTGAGGCTGAATAGGTGGATGTGTGTAAACTGGCTGATTTAGTGACAAAACCAAAAACTGATTTCAGAACAGCTCAGTGTCCATATATGGACTGTATGGACTGGGATTCCTTGTTATTTTTAGGACGTGTTCACAGTGTACTGGATTAAACTCTTGTATTCTAAAGTGAAGAAAACCAGTTTCCGTGACAGGATCATGAATCCAGTTGATTAATGTGTTCATTCTGATGTTTTACTGAGCACAGAACTACAGCAGTTTGCTGCCCCATCAGACAACATCATCATCAACAGCCGTGAGGTACTGAACATCGCTTTGTGTGTCTTTCAGAAATGAGTTCAGACCTCTCTTCTGATTTCATCCTTTACAATAATCATACTTTCTTCTGTAGGACTTCATTGTACCGGACAATGAACTGACCTACAGGCAGCTGTGGGACGGACCCCTGGTCCCATTCACGGTGAGACTCAGTTCTCTCAGAGCATCAACGTTCTTGTTTTTGAGAAAATATCCCGAGCTCTCCACGTTTTCCAGCCTTTGTGTTCAGTAGAATATTCCAGTGTTTCCTGAAGTGGTTCTTACTTTGCTCTGGTCCAACAGGAGTTCTGTGGGAACCTCCAGCACACCAACAGGATGCACGCTTACACCATCAGGCAGTGCTTTTTTGGAGGACATCAGGTTTGTAACAGTGGACATATTGTTTTCTTTTTACAAGGAACATCACAGTTAATGATCCCTCTCTCTCTGTCTGAACAGCAGGTGGAGGTGAAGCTGCAGCACAAGTCTGTGTACAACGGCTTGGAGAGCGAGCATTGGTGGGTGCTTTCCAACGAGTGTTACGTGTTCACAGAGGTGAGCTTACTGAGTATCGAGACACTCCAGATCAAGAAATAAATAGAACTATCATTAAACCTTGTTTTGTAAAAGCAGGCTCTCTTTACAATGTTCTCTTTGTGAGTGTAGAATTTTGTACTGCGGTGCTTGATGAATGCTTCTCCAGCTTCTGTTTATGTTTTGCTAGAAATTAAAAAGGTTATTCTTATCTAACAAATTGTCTGAGGTGTAAGGACTTACTTCATTACAGGAGTTGCAGCTTCCTCCCCAGCTCTTTGCCACTGTCAGGGTTGTGGCCTTCATCAAGGTAAAGCCCAGAGCACTTTGAACAGTGGACCTTTCAGCCCCATTGATTTGATCCTCAAATAGTTTTCATGTAAAGAAGATAAATCCCCTCTTCTCTCTTCCAGCGCTGTGGACACCAAATCTCTGTGGTGAACATCTCCATCACTACAGAATCAAACATCACCTCAGTGGTGAACGCACGGTTTCCCAAAAGTGTTTTTCTGAGGATCTTAATATCTTAATGTATCTAATCGAAGAGCACTTTGTTGATTTTTTTCTTGTGGGTACTTTGCAGCAAACCAAGGTGTCCAGGACATTCAAAAGAGTCACCATTGGTGAGGATGGGTGTGTCTGTTCTTCTGAATCCAGCGACACCCACATCCTGGAGACTCCACTAACTCCTCCATCTGCAACCAGACCACTAAGACCACCACCAGGATTCATCTGAGCTCCATGAAGCACATGGAGCACATGGAGCACATATCCTTTTACTGCTGATTCTGATGTTTTTTCAGATGTAGTTACCTTGAATAGTTTTGAGTAAAATATCAACATAAAGGTTAAATAGATTTGTTCAAACTTCCCCCAAATTAATTACACACCAGTTTAATCCATACATTTATGTTCTCTTTACAGGTGCCAGACTGTTCCAGGTATTCAGTAACCTACCATTCTTTCTCTCTCTCTCTCTCTGAGAGTATAAAACATCGAAAATGTGGCTTGAACTCAATCGTAAAAAAAAGTGTAATTCAAGTATAGAATAAGATTAAGAAAAAAACGTAAATAGATACATTTAAAATATCCATTAATTTAGCTGATTTAACTCCCAGTTTATAGACTTTCTTGATTATCCGGTGTCGACCAGAGGAGGATGGGTTCCCCTTTTGAGTCTTGGTTCCTCCCAAGGTTTCTTCCTCCAGTTGGAGGGAGTTTTTTCTTGCCTCTGTCACTTTTGGCTTGCTCACTAGGGGCTCGGACCCTGATTCTGTAAAGCTGCTTCGAGGTAACAGTTGTAAAAAGTGCAGTATAAATAAAAGTGAATTAATTGTCTAAAATGTTTATTAACATTAAGATGTGGTTGACTGTAGCATTTTAAAGTTATTCATTTAATGTAAATTCATTCTAAATTCATTACATTAATCAGTCTTAATGTACCATTTGTTGAATTTTACACATTATAAAATATACATTTCCTAATTAATATGCTAGCATTTAAGGCACATGAGAAACATAAATTATACAACTATTTTTTTTAGATCTTAGCATTTATTTTTTCAGAAACAAAGAAACAATAAACAAATATATAAAAAAAGAAACAATATATACATTAAGTAGTGAGATCATGTCTAAAAATCTATTTCTCTCTAGCAAGTAATTGATAACAAAAATCAAAAGTTAGGTTTAAGACACTATAGAAGTTTAATTGTAGCATTATGATAACTGCACTATTACACTTTATCGTAAAATATATCAGACTATTTAAGAAATGTTCAGCCTAAGTCCTTGTAAGTATCCTAAGTAATGAATGAAAGATCTGTGTTTCATGTTTAAAGTATTCAATAAAATGTTCAACTCAAAGGCTTGTGTGACTGTCTGTGATTGACCTGTGTGCACAAACAGAGAATAAAAAGTGAGTATTATGTTTGATATGATCAACAGGGTTGTTTAAACAATGAGTTTTACACAAATATAAACGAGTAGCGAGCTTTTATAAATGGCAGTAAGGACAGTAATCTGAAGAATCTTTTCGATAGTTCTGTGTAAGCAAAAAAAGTGTCCAGCTTATGGGGAAAAATTGCAATAAAGATAATCATTATGCTCGTTGCTGTAATAGTCCATCTCAGAAAGGCAAAGTTGAAATTGTGGATGAAGGTGAGGAAGAACAGCTTTATGTGGATGCTTTACATGAAAATAACTGATGAAAAGGAGTGGATCACTACACTACAAGTGACGGACACACATCTTCCATTTAAACTGGACACTGGAGTGACGTGAATGTGAATGTGAACGTGATGTCAGTGACAGATTTGAGAAAAATAAGACTCAGATCAAAAAATATATGAAGTAAACATGAATCTTATGGCATATACAGGCTCTAAAATAACACAGAAAAGATCACTCAGTCATTATCCGGGCAGCTTGTCCTAATCAGGGTTGCAGGGGGTTGCTGGAGTCCAACCCAGCTCACACACGGCGAAGGACGGGGACGCACCCCGGACAGGTCACCAGCCCATCACAGGGAGAAAAGAAGATTTCTTTTCAAAATAACTGACAAAGGATGTGAAGGCCTTACTAGGATGCCAAGGCTGTGAAAGACTGAACCTGGTGAAGAGACAGTGAATATGATAAGCTCATGATAGAGTACCAGGACCTGTTTCAAGGTTTAGGATGCCTTTGGGATTGAAAGCAAAGAATATGCCTTGATCCAAGAGTTCTACACAAAGCAATAAAGAGAGAGCATTCATGAAGATATTATCTCAATTTGCAAATGCTAAATATTTTAGGAAGCTAGACGTATCCTCGGGACTCTACCAGATGAAGCTGGATGAGCCCATCTTAAAACTGCACATATTTAACAACCCATTTCTTAAAAAACGTTTTTTGAGACCATTTCCCATCTCCTCAGCTCCAAAGGTGTATTAGAATATGATCTGTGAGCATGTCAGTGGAGTGGCTATATTGATGGATGATGAGAGACTGAGAGCAGTGCTAGATGCAACAAGGTAAGCAAACCTGAAACTGAACAGAGGAGAACATCAGCTTTGTGTGAAAGAGTCAATATTTGAGGGAGATCAGTGTCAGCAGTGAAAGAGTGAGACCAGACTCACAAAAAGTGTCTGCTATTGAAAACATGCCAAGAACACAAAACAAAAAAGAAGTGCCAAGGGTCAATGGGATGATTATATAAAAGGAAAGTTCATTCCTAACCTGTCAGAGAAAATGGTTCCACTGAGACAACTGACTGAAAAGAACACTGAATGGGAATCATGAGCATTGAAAGTCATGAGCTAAATGAGAAACATAAATTATAAACATAAATTAGTTTTCTAACTTTACTGATCCTGGAGTTTAAAACCAAACTAACTTTGTACTGCTAGTATACCCAAGGGGGTTGGGTAGCCAGTCGACCTTGGACCCTCAGAGGTTTTTTTTCTCCACATAGTGGAGTTTTTGGTTCCTCTCCTCCGTAGTCGTCTGGCTTTAACTTCTATTACTTCCACCATCTACCACCAATGTAAAGTGCCTTGGGGCAACTCTGTTGTAAAAGGCGCTATACAAGAATAAATTGAATAAATTGAAGTATACTTTGTCTCCACTCCTCAGGCTCCTCTCACTTTCCAAGATTGTATTAAACAATGTGGTCAGAAACTCAACTGCCATCTCCCCTAAACACCTCCATTCTTCCACTGGTATGTCATCTGGTCCAACAGCCTTTCCATTCTTCATCCTCTTCATCGCTGCCCTTAGTTCCATCTTGCTTATTTACTACACTTCCTTGTTCACTGTCCTCACATCATCCAATCTTCTCTCTCTCTCATTTTCTTCATTCATCAGCCCCTCATACTCCTTCCACCTGCTCAACACGCTCTGTTCACCTGTGAGTAGGTCTCCATTTCCATCCTTTTCGCAAAATCTACAACCATATGACCTTCAGCATTCCTCTCCTTGATACTATATCTACCCATCACCTCCTCATCAGCTCTGTTCCCTTCACCAACATGACCATTAAAACCTGCACCAATCACCACTCTCTCTCCCCTGGGTACACTCTCTATCACTTCATCTAACTCACTCCAGAATTCTTCTTTCTCTTCCATCTCACAACCAACTTGTGGACATAAGCACTAACAACATTCATTATCACACCTTCAACTTCCAGCTTCAAACTCATCACCTTCCCTGACACCCTCTTCACCTCCAAAACACTCTCCACATACTCTTCGTTCAGGGTAACACCTTCCCCATTCCTCCTTCTATCCACACCATGGTAGACCAGTTTAAACTCTCCTCCAGTACACCTGTCTTTACTATCCTTCCATCTAGTCTCTCACTCACAGAATATCAACCTTTCTTCTCTCCATCATATCAGCTAATTCTCTACCTTTATCAGTCATGCTGCCAACATTCAAAGTCCCTACCCTCACTTCCACTCTCCTCCCCTCTTTCTCTCCTCCTCCCTCTGGACATGCCTTCCTCCTCTTCTTCTTCTTCTCATTGGGCCAACAGTAGTCCAATTTCCACCAGCACCCTGTAGGCTAACAGCACTGATGGCGGTCGTTGTTAATCCGGGCCTCGACCGATCCGGTATGGAATTCTGTATCGTTGTCTACATATTGATCTGGTAAAGTTTTACACCGGATGCCCTTCCTGACGTAACCCTCCCCATTTACCCAGGCTTGGGACTGGCACGAAGAAATAGACTGGCTTGTGCATCCCTAGTGGCTGGGTTAGAGCTCTACAGTAAAGTCACAGGTAAAATTATTTAAAGTAAAATAATACAATGTAAAGTAATGTAACAAGATTAAATGTAAAATAACATTATATAATATTAAATATTAATATTAATATAATATTAAAAGTTAAATTCATAAAACCTTTTTTTTTACTTTCGTTTTGCAGGGGTCAGAAAGCTACAGCTTTTCAATAATCCACCAGTGTTTCTTTCTCTTTCTCACTCAGTTTTCTTTTTTTGTCTTGTTAAAGAAACTTGCAGTTTAGTTTAATTTAGTATATGTAAGATGTAAAACAGGATAAAATACTTAAGAAAGAGGGAGTCACAGTTTTCTCTCTGCTTAGATCAAAATAATAAGAACTAGATTATATCTCTCTCTGTGTCTTTTGACTTCTCTAAACTTCTGTCAGTATCTAAATGTGTAAGAAAAGCATTAATAAAATCAGTGCTGATAGACCATTCTTACAGATGCTTATTTGGATTCTTGGACTGTAAACTCATTTAGATTTAAACTTGTCAGCTGTTCCAGTGGAAGCAGATTCCTTCAGTCGTTTACCGACTGCCCACAGAGACAGACAGCACTTTACTCTCCAGAGATTTTATCCACATCTTCATCACTTCATCAGTGGAGTTTCCTCTTTTTTCTCTCTGCCTCAGGCTGAGGCCGGTGCTTTATTTGAGCGTCATTGCAGCTGCAGCTGGAAGCTCTTCTTTTCTCTTCTCTTGTGCTGCAGCTTCAGGTGCTGCTTTTGGGTCCTAACCCAGTGTGACTCTCTGTGTTAGGAGCGGGTCACACCGTAACAGATACTGGAGGAATCACCAGATCAGAAATACAGTCAAAGATCTGAACGGCGTGTTTAAATATTTAATTAAATGTTGAACTCAAATCCTCGTCTGACTGTCTCTGAGTTCTCTGTGTGCACATGGAGGTTAATAAGAGAGATTTCTGTTAGATATGATCAACAGGATCACCTGAGTGATGAGTGTTACAAAAGTAAATAAGAGGCATGTTTTTATAAATGCCTGAAAGGACAGTAAAATAAAGAAGTAAAAATAACTTCAATAGTGAAGGATGTCCTGCGTTTTCCAGAGAGCAGCTGTTTCAGAAGCAGTCCTATGAATGTGTTTCATTTCTAACAGACAGGAAGTAAGACAGTAAGGAGAGTTCAGACGAGGTGAAGATGATTCAGCTTTATGCTGTATTGCGTATTGAGTGACAGGAGAAAATTGAGTGTTATGATCATGAATAATTAATAATAAAGCTTGTTATCATTCAGTTTAGCATCACACACACTGTAACATGAAATAACATGTTATTCATATAACATGACTTCTCTTAATGTCTCATAGAAAATGTTAAACCTCCAAAATATATTTGTTTTTGAATGGTGAAGGGAGAAGTATGAGATGTACGGTTGAATTCAACAGCTTAAAGCATTGTATTAATCAGTGGTACTGAATCACACATCAAACTGTTGACATAATATCCTAAACTAAATACATGAATTACTACATTAATGTTATAGATATGATTTTAATGTTTATAAATGATCAATACAGTAAATTTTAGAATTTTGGCTGATAAATTGTCCACATCAAGGAGCCCATTTTAAAGTGGAAAACGGTAACTGAAATTGTAATTGTAAATTCTTGAAATTCCTGGAATTTATTGACCAAACCTTTATGGGTTTGCTGGATGTCTGATACCCTGCAGGGGTTCAAGTATAAGTTGTTACTGATATAATTTTGATCAGCTGAGGTAAAATCAAACATTTTTCACAGTGTCTAAAAGGCAGTCACTGTATGATCAGGTGATGGGATCAGAGATGAAATGAAGAAGCTTCACTGTGAACAGGAAGTGGGTGGAGCTAGAAGTGGTTAGAAGATACAGCACACACAACAATAAGGACCGCACTGGTATTCATGTGAAATACTGGAGGTCTGAACTCACTCTCAGAACAGTTATGCTGCTCTTCTTTTCTGTTCTGATGGCAATTTCCAGAATTGGTAAGTCTCTCTCACACCTACAATAAATATATCAATTACAAGAATGAAGTCCATTTCTTCAAGCCATGATGTAAATATTTTATATTTCTGTTGTTTTTTTAAGGTGAAACTGTTGACACCATCAGACCAGATCAAACCAATGTGGTGATGAGTGAAGGCAGCAACATCACACTGACTTGCACATATGATGGATATGTTAATAATTTGCAGTGGTATCAACAAAAGCCTGGATCAGGGCCAGAGTTCCTGTTCCTCATCCATGAAACTACTGAACAGGTCACCAAGGCTGAAACACCTCACCCTCAACTTTCCATCAGACTTCGTAAACAACAGAAGAAAGTGGATCTGGTGATCTCCTCTGCTGCAGTATCAGACTCTGCTCTCTACTACTGCGCCCTGCAGCCCACAGTGACAGGAAACCCAGCTCCACTGTACAAAAAGTGCTTCATATAAACATGTGGAGACACTCTCTTTCCAGAAGGGGGCGCTGTTATCCATGTTCATTTAGACCTTCAGCATTAGTGTTTCCTCCCACAAACCAAAGACATGCACGTCTGGTGGATTTGAAACACTAAATCACTCCCAAGGTGTGAATGTGTGTGTGTGTGTGTGTGTGTGTGTGTGTGTGTGTGTGTGTGTGTGTGTGTGTTTGTGTGTGTTTGTACAGCACACACGACAATAAGGACAAGATGTCCTTATTGTAACCCAAGATGTAACCCAAGATGGCGGCGCGGTAACACGCAGCGGCCGCTCCGGGGTCCAAACTTTGGTGCTAAAGTCTGTAAAAAGTCTTTCATCCGACTACTTTTCAGCGTAAGACTTGCACATGAGCGTCACATCCGTGAATGCTCTTAAACTTAACCGCCAAACACTGCTGGAGCTCAAGAATCAGTCAGGATTCAGTCTTCCAGCGACTCTCCGAACAACGCTACGGGAGTTCGGCGAGCTGAGAAGACCAGGCCTTCAGTCCCCGAGATCGCCTGCTGAACCTGGCCGACTGAGAGGACATAGGAAGCGTTGTGAGAGGAAACAGAAACGCGGCAAGCGTGCTGGGGTCCGGGCTCAGCTCAAGGCTAACGCTAGCCGACCGGCTATCCCGTCCGTCCTCCTCGCCAATGTCCGCTCCCTGGATAATAAACTGGACTGTATACGACTCCAGCTGAACACCCAGCGTGAGTACAGAGACTGCTGTGTTTTTGTTTTTACGGAGACATGGCTCAGCGACAGCGTTCCGGACACCGCCATCCAGCTCGCCGGACTCTCCGCGTTTCGTGCGGACAGAAACTCCGCTCTGTCCGGAAAGAC
>JABMDN010016033.1:0-11733 GCA_017165825.1 Hepsetus odoe
CTGGACCGCGTGTTTTTTTCCGCACGCGACATGGAAGGCGGGGCTTCGTTGACGGCTGGCGTTACGCAATGCGGAAGCACGGCGCCAACCATGCCGCAAGCAGCTCAACGCGGAGGCACAGCGCCAACCACGCCGCAAGCAGCTCAACGCGGAAGCAAGGCGCTAACCACGCCGCAAGCGGCACAATGCGGAAGCACAGCGCCAACCATGCCGCAAGCGGCTCAACGCGGAAGCACGGCGGCAACCACGCCGCAAGCAGCTCAACGCGGAAGCACGAAGCCAACCGCGCCACACGCAGCTGATAGCGGGAACACGGCCAGCGCAAATCACCACAAGAGGTTGGTAGCAAACGCGCCTTTCCGTGTTCAACGATAAAGCACGGCACCCACCGTGTCGCAACGCGAAAGCACGCCGCCCACCGCGCCGCACCGCGACTGCACGGCGCCCACCGCGCCGCAACGCGAAAGCACAGCACCCACCACGCCGCCACGCAAAAGCACGGCGCCCACCGCGCCGCAACCAGAAAGAATGCAAAGAAGTCCGCCCGCAACAAGAGAAGCGAGGCAGTGGCAAAGAAGGCTGTTCCTGACATAGAGAGCAGGAGGACGGTGGAGACCACTTCCTGCATCGCGCAACCGGGGAGGTCGACCAAGGAAGCCCTTCGCAGCAAGGAAAGCGGGATCAAGAAGTCGACCCATAAACCCAGCACCACTAAGCCATCTGCTACACAGAAAGCAGAGAAGGAGCAGCTCCAGGTTAGTGGGAAGTTTAGAAGGAAAGTTCGGGTGCAGAGGCAAATTGAACATGAGGCTGCGATAACCATTCAGGCGCAGGTGAGGAAGCAATTGAGCAAAAAGTACTACCTGAAGCTACTGTGGGCAGCCAGGACTGTTCAGCGATATTATCGAGCTAATAAGATGATGAAGCAAGAAATTAAGTCTTTGAAGGAGAAAAGGATGGCTGCTGTTGTTCTGCAAGCCGCATTCCGAGGGATAAAGACCAGACAGACTCTGAAACAGAAGCACCAGGCTGCAACTGTGATACAAGGTGCTTACAGGGCTCACTGTGCTCGGACACGATATTTATGCATCAAGCATGCTGCTATTGCCATCCAGCTTAGGTATCGCTCCACACTTGATGCCAGAAAGCAGAGGGAGGAATTCTTGAAATTGCGCTCTGCTGCAATGTTCCTGCAAGCCTGCTTCAGAGGTCAGAGGGTCAGAAGGGAGGTGATCCTGCAACATCAGGCAGCTTCCCTGATTCAGGCTGCATTCAAAGGACACCGAGAGGTAGTTAAGTACCAGGCCATAAGGGTGTCAGCCATCATCATTTAAAGACATTATAGGTCCTACGTTAAGGGTAAATTTGAACGTGAGAAATTCCAGGTGTTAAAAAGGTCTGCGATATGCATCCAGGCAGCTTTTAGGGGTTATTCTGTTCGAAAGAATGTTGCAGCAATGCACAAAGCTGCCACCAAGATTCAGGCTGTAGTAGGAATGCACCAGCAAGGATTGGTTTTCAAGAAGCAGTGCTGGGCAGCAAGTGTTCTTCAGAGGAGGTTCAGAAGGTGGAAGCTTGGGCATCAACAAAAGCAGAGGTATCAGCTGTTCAGACATGCTGCAATTTGCTTGCAAAAGCCAGTCAGAGGAAAGCAGGCAAGGGATCTGGCCAAACGGATCAGAGCTGCAAGGACAATCCGATCTCACCTCAGAGATGAACAAATCAGCTACATGAATGTCCAGATCACTGAACAGGAGGAGTTGGTGACAGAGCTCTACCAGCAGCTGAGGGCGAAAGAAGCCTCGATGCTACAGGTGAGTGCCTTGGTCAGGAATGAAGGGTTGAAACGCAAGGAGAGGATCACCTATCTGCTTCCTCAGCTGGAGAGGACCAAAGGACTCGTGTCCAGTTGCCAAAGGGAGATCGAAGCCATGGAAACAGAAAGAAAAGCTCTGGCTCAAGACAAAGGTGAGCTTCAAGGAAAGAGCGCGAAATTCAGAGAGGAGAGAGAGGTCTCGAGAATACAGCTGCAAGCTGTGACGGCTGTCCAAAGAGAAGGGGTGGAGAGAACGGATGAACAGAGGGACCAAACTGTATGCCAGACTACGAGGAGAGTTGAGACTCCAACCATTCAGGAGAAGCTGGAAGCTAAAATAGCCGCTATGGAAGAACAACTGAATCAGACCAGAGCAGAGCTGAGATGGGTGCAAGACCACAACATTGCTCTGCAGGCTGAACTGAGAGAAGCCCAAAGTGAAGCCGGTAAGCTCAGCGAGCTGGAGAAGCAGGTTAGAGGTATGGAAGCAAGATTGGCGATCTTCGAATCTCGACTCACTCCACAGACGCCAGTGCATTCTGGGACCCTTGTAGGTAACGCCAGAGCGGAGCAGCTGAAGAACAGTCTGATGGAGAAGCTGGGAAAGATTCCAGAGGTTGAACAGCTGCACGATGACTCCCTACCTTTAGTTCACCCTCAGAGTTCAGCAGACTCGGAACAAGGTGGTTCCAGGAGGAGTCCAAGTGGAACTTCTCGTAGTGGAACCAGGAGCTGGGATGCTGCCTCACTGAGCTCCAAGCAGCAGGGAAGTCTGACCGAGAAGAGGAAGGAACCAAAAGACATCAGCAATGACCTGTCTCAGTTTAAGGAAGTGAACGACAGCTTCTGTAGTGTGGATTCTGTGATAAGAGACGTGAAGAACAAAGAAGGCAAGGGTTGGAAACAGGGTTCGGACTATGTGAAAAAGACTTCCTCTTTGAACCCTTTAAGATCTGTGTTTAGCTCTCTTTCAGGTTCTGCCAAGACGAGGCGTTCCACTGAATCAGGCGATTCCCCCAGTGACTCTAGGGTCGGGTTCAGGCACCAGTTGAAAAGATGGACTGAACTGCTGGGATTCCCCTCACCACCACCAGCTACCTGTCATGGCTGGGCGGGGGCCCTTTTTATGTTTTCTGTGGACCTGACCTTATGTCCCGACAAGGGACTTTTGTTTTGTTGTTTTGGCCTCCCCCCAGAGGTTCGGCTATGTCTGGCGCTTCGGGGGGGGGTTCTGTCACACGTGTTGTGTTTTGGGCACGCTAGAGGGCGCTCTCTGTCACGTGTGTTGTGTTTTGGGCACGCTAGAGGGCGCTCTTTGTCACGTATAAGCTGTTTATGTCACAGGAGGTGTTTTGGGTACGCTAGAGGGCGCTCTGTTCTGACTGAGCACATAATGGTGGTTCTGTCTGTTGTTACTAGGTATCCTGATTATAGACTGCAGTTCCTTGGCACTCGGATCCGGATTAGAACTGCAGTCCTGGTTTCTTGTTTGTTTGTTTTGTCACTGTGAATAATAAACTTCTGTTCTGAACTCCTGGCTCTGAACTGGCGTCCCTCCGGTACCCCGCCACCATTACAGATTTGAAAAAGGTCTATTCTGATGTATTTTTAATTCATTTACCATTAATACCTACTCAAAAGCTGGTAGTTTCCTTGATGTTCTCCTAAACTGACCCACGTATAATGACCATCACAATATAAATACAAGATTTAATTTGTAATATACTCAGCATGCAATCAATGGTTTTAAAATATCCATCCATTATCTGCCGCTTGTCCCAAACTGGGTCGCGGGAGGGGGTGCTGGCGTCCAACCCAGCGCACACAGGGCGAGGACGGGGGACGCACCCTGGACAGGTCGCCAGCCCATCGCAGGGAGGAGCGTGACGGGGACGGCACCTTGCTGAAGAGTACCTCAGGGCAACCCATTGGGAAGGGGTTCGAACCCCCGATCCGCCGATCACGTGGCCAACACCCTAACCACTAGGCCACCACTGCTCCCTCGGTTTTAAAATATGTATTACCGAATTTTTAGTCAATATTTATTTCCGTGCTCATTTTGTTTAGGCTGACGTTTCTATTATTTTGTGTAGTTTTAACCTGTTATGTGAGCTAGCAATGAATATGGATAGTGAATGTCCACTTTCAAGCAGTCTGTGGAGGAGCTCTAAACAAGGCCCAGGTATGTGAATCTGAGCTCTTAGCACATCAACAGCCAGACTTGTGACATCTTTTGTAACCTGTTTGCATTTATACTCCAATCTCTAATGCGTAAAAAAAAAAAAAAAAGCATGCAATGTTATTAAACTGACTTCACTTGACATCATCAAATCGACTTAAGCTTATTGTTTGACACTGCTGTTCTCTTCTGTAAAATCACTCTGAATGCCAGTCTCTTTTTGTACCTATGGACACTGTCGCATTGCCCATCAGGCTGCTCTGAAAGTGACTGTTCTTGTCATCGCAAGGTCACAACACAGCACACAGTGAACCACAACAGCAGGGGGCAGCTATGAAAGCACCTGGGGAGCAATGACAGGGACAGTATCTTGCTCAAGGGTACCCTACTGGTAAGGGGTTTGAACCCACAATCTTTTGAGCCCTTGGCCAACTCCCTAGGCCACTGCCACCCTGTTGCCCCTCTGTTGACTGGAGATGTGATTGCATGTTACCAAAAAAAAAAAAAAAAAAAAAGCGATAGAAAAAGATATGTCTTGTTATTTTCCTTTTTTTAAGACTCAGGCAATTGTTTGCATTCTAGTGGTTCTCTGATCTATTTCTATTCCTGAACCACCTTAGGGCAGTGATGGCCTAGTGGTTAGGGAGTTCGCCTGCCATCAGAAGATTGTGGGTTTGATTCTCTCACAAGAAGGTTGCCCTGAAGTACCTTTGAGCAAGGTACCGTCCCATCACTGCTCCCCACTGCTGCATGGTGTTTGTGTGCATGGGTTAAATGCAGAGGTCCAATTTTGTTGTTGTTCACGAGTGCTGTGCTGTGACCTCGGAATGACAAGGGTTGTCACTTTCACTTTTTTTTCACCTTAACTCTTGCACCGAATGGCCGAATTATCATGCCTTTTCTTTTGTAACAGTGTGTTTTTTGCACCGTTCACTTTACAAAGATTCCTAGCTGGATGTTTGCTTTTAATATGGGAAATATGATTTGGCACATTTCTATTCCTGTCTGTGTTCTGCCCTCAGAATATTGTATCAAAAGTTCTCACTCAACGACACATTACCGGTGCGTCCTTTACACGGTGTGACTGTGAAGGTGGCGGCTGGGGTGCAGGGTTGAGGTGGAGGAGGCTCAAGCAACGAAACTACAGATTCTGTTTCTGCTTCTCAGTAACACTCTAAACTAAGGGCAAACCAGGATTAGCGCTGTCTGTAGAACTATAGACGAGGTAATAGTCGAGGTATATTCGAGGTAATACACAAACTGTTCTTTTTACAGCCTTTCAAAACCACCCTGTGGAAATTATTTCCAGATCTGAGCACATGAAGATCAGCAAATTATCACCTAATTTCCTGAATTAGAATTTGAATCTATAATGCTGACAATCGTGATCCAAAAACACGGACACTCAGAACTCAGAATCTGATGTTTCCTTTGTGTCTCTTTTGAAAATATTCAAGTATTATCTCAAGTGTGTTTTTTACTGGGACAGATGATGTGTATTTATGTATGTTCTGCACTGGAAAACCTTGTCTAATAAAGTAGAGAACCAACTTAATTGTTTTTGTTCTCAGTGTCAAAGTGTTTACTGCAGTTATTGCCTTTTGAAATGTTATTGCCTTTTGATTTTATTAGTGAATTAGTAGGGAACTGAAGAACTGCAGGCAAGTTAGGAGCCTGAAAAAAGGTGGAAAGCAAAACGGGCCAAACAGGTAAAAAAACGGGTGGAAAACAAAGACTGGCAGCAAACTTAAGCTGACGGGTGAGACAGACTGCCGGGCTGTACAGAAAGTACAGGAAACTCAAAGAAGTCCAATAACTGATTGGGGTTTTACCCCACCTTGGTAAAGCACTTGGGGTTGTAAAAGGCATTACATGAATTAAACTTATTGTTGTTGTTGTGTTGCTGTCAAGGGATTTTACCAAATTACCAGGACGTCATGAAATGATCCAGCAATAACTAGCCGGGTCTTTAGCTTTATGCAGGGGATTGACAGCTGTAGGGAGTTCTCCCTGATGACTCAGTCCCAGTCTCCCTACAGCTGAGTGGCTCCATGTAGTGGCCGGGCAGGAGCGAGTTCTTACTGAAATGGATTGTGAACCAAATTAGATTTCATGTATGTCAGGACTATGGTTACAGCATGATTGGTAAAAGTGAAGTAGGGCCTAGGAATATGGCACCTCATTCCTGACTTTGACTTTACTAATCACCTGGCCAGGATTAATATTTGGCTTCGACAAGGGAGACTGTTGTTGTCACTGGTGCATGATAGCCCTGTCTCATCCTGTCAAACATGAAAAATGTCTGTTAAACTACACTCAGCAGCTGCAACTGTTCAAATGGTGCTGACAAGTGTTGTGAAAGTAATTTTACATTGTGCATTACTGCCCTCTGCTGGTACCTTCTGTGTTGCAAGTTAAAAATAAACGACATAAAACAACGAAACAAAGTTAGAAATAAACAACATAAAACAACATGCAGCAACAGTCTCAAAAGAGAGACAAGGAATTTTCCTTGGAAGGAAGGGTAGTAAGGAATTCTGTAACTCTGATTTAATGTGAAACTCAACCTCTGCTCTTCACCCATACAGCAGGGGGCAGCTATTTAAAGCACCAAGGGATCAATGGTGGTCACAGTACCTTGCTCAAGACAGTACTTCAGGGCGACCTGCTGGTCTGGGATTTGAACTCACAACCGTCCAATGCTGTGGCCTATTCCCTAAACAATAGCTGCCACCTCTGCCCCAAGTAAAACCTAACATGGGGCTCAAACCCATGACCCTGAGATTAAGAGTCTCATGCTCTACTGACTGAGTGAGTTGTGCATCCAGTCTGGTTCAAGATCAGTTGTAAAGTACAGAATGTTGTTACTCACCCCTTTTAACAAAGAGCAGCCCACCTTGTGGCAATGGAGACTTTGGAGATTTGCCTCTGCACTGTTAAGATATTTCATTGCCTCACTGTCCATCAGGAAACACTCGATAAAGCAGTTAAATATGTTACTGCATGTTATCCAAGGCCACTTTTTCCCTCCATCAACTATAAAAGGTCGAGCTAAGACAACATTGTTACAGTTCAGGGTTGACAGGCTTGGTTTCCACATATCGGTCTGCTGTTTGGGTACAGAGGTAGGAAACTGGCACGCAATAGGTTAGAGTGTTGTTTCCCAATGTCTGTCCCTAAACTGTGATTTTTGATATGAATATTTTAAACAGAAAATCTCTTCATAGAGCTGGCATGAATATACTTTCATTCCAATTAGTACTGTGTCCTGAAAATGCCAAAAAAAAATTCATTATTAAAATTGTCGCGATAGTGGTTTTGTTGTGTTCAGCAGAAAATCATGTGCATACAATTTTATTCAGTGTTCCTTTTGTGTCGGAAAATGTCTGGAACATTTATTTGATAGTTAAATATCCTGTTCAAAATTTTTCAGAAATATAAATTTCCAGAAATAGATATCAAGTTTTATTGTGGATTATTCAAAGGATTGTCTAGCATTCCTTTTGTTCGCTTTGCTGCTTCCGTCTTCCCGGCTATGCTGGTCAAGAGCTCCTCTATCTCTTGAAACCCAAGCCGCCAGGCATCATCCACAGGCCGGTAATTGTACACATCTCTAGCCTCCAAAAAATAATTCCAAAAACATGGTTAGACGTGGTTAGGTTTCACACTGGAGCTGCAAGTAAATAGAAAAAAACTTCAACAATTAGCCCTGTGCCTAAAACATTGTGCCTCGTAAAAAGCTTGAGTTTATCAATCTGAAATGTTGCAGTTGTTGTTTACCTCTGTGTCTGATCCATTAGAGATGACGTACTTGATACTCTGGCTGATTGGATACTCTGGCTGATTACAATACTCTGGCTGATTGGAGATTACAGCCTGTGGAGCAGTTATTACAGTAAAAAATTTACACCTTTTACATGCATTTTTTTTTTCCCTGAAAAACAGTCGCAGTGGGGCAGCGGTGGCCTAGTGGTTAGGGCGTTAGCCGCATGATCGGAGGATCAGGGGTTCAAACCCCTTCCCGATAGGTTGCCCTGAGGTACCCTTGAGCAAAGTGCCATCCCTGTCACTGCTCCCCGGGCGCTTTCAATAGCTGCCCACTGCTGCATGGGTTTGAGTGTGCATGGATTAAATGCAGAGGTCCAATTTCATTGTGGGTCATGTGTGCTGTGCTGTGACCTCGCAATGACAAGGGTTGTCACTTTCACTTTTCAACAGAAACTAACCACATGCAAGGCAGTTCGTCCAAAGTCGTCAGCCACATTAAAGCTAACTTTAGCCGCCTTCCACAGCTCCATCTGCTCGAAATCCCCCAAAAAGGCAAGACTTTAAGAAAAATTACTTACACACTTACACAAGTTTTGTTTTTGTACCTGTTTACTGAAACCTATTCCAATTACAGTTATATAATGGACATAATGTGTAGACTCTCAGCTTTCATTTGAAGGTATCCACATTCAAATTGGATGAAGGGTTTAGGAGTTCCAGCTCCTTAACATGCGCCACCCTCTTTATAAATGGACCAAAAGTAATTGGACAATTGACTCAAAGACTATTTCATGGACAGGAGTGAGCAATTCCTTCATTATGTCATTATCAAGTAGGCAGATAAAAGGCCTATAGTTGATTTGAGGTGTGGTGCTTGCATGTGGAAGATTTTGCTGTGAACAGACAACATGTGGTCACAGGAGCTCTCCATGCAGGTGAAACAAGCCTTCCTTAAGCAAAAAACCCATTTGAGAAATTGCTACAATATTAGGAGTGGCAAAATCTAGTTTGGTACATCCTGAAAAAGAAAGAAAGCACTGCTGAACTCAGCAATGCAAAAAGACCTGGACGACCACGAAAGACAACAGTGGTGGATGATCGCAGAATCATTTCCATGGTGAAGAGAAACACCTTCACTACAGCCAACCAAGTGAACAACACTCTCCAGGAGGCAGGCGTATCGATATCCAAGTCTACCGTTAAGAGAAGACTGCATGAAAGTAAATACAAAGCGTGCACTGCAAGGTGCAAGCCACTCATAAGCCTCAAGAATAGAAAGGCTAGTTTGGACTTTGATAAAATAAATATTTAAAAAAGCCAGCACAGTTCTGGAAAAACATTCTTTGGACAGATGATACCAAGAAAGAACCAACCTCTACCAGAATGATGGCAAGAAAAAAAGTACGGAGAAGGCGTGGAACCGCTCATGATCCAAAGCATACCACATCATCTGTAAAACACGGCGGAGGCAGCGTGATGGATTGGACGTGATTGCTGCCAGTGGCACTGGGACACTAGTGTTTAACAATGATGTGACACAGGACAGAAGCAGCCGAATGAATTCTGAGGTGTTCAAAGACATACTGTCTGCTCAAATCCAGCTCAATGCAGTCAAATTGGGCGGCGTTTCATAATACAGAGGCACAATGACCCACAACATACAGCCAAAGCAACCCAGGAGTTTTTTCATGCAAAGAAGTGGAATATTCTTGAATCCCCAAGTCAGTCACATGATCTGAACCCAATTGAGCTCCATCCATGAGGCAGTGGTGGCCTAGTGGTTAGGGCGTTAGCCGCGTGATTGGAAGATCAGGGGTTTGAACCCCTTCCCAATAGGTTGCCGTCACTGTTCCCCGGGTGCTTTCAATAGCTGCCCACTGTTGCATGGTGTTTAAGTGCGCATGGGTTAATTGCAGAGGTCCAATTTTGTTGTTGTTCACTGTCTGCTGTGCTGTATCCTCACAATGACAGGGTTGTCACTTTCACTATTTCACTTGTTGAAGACTAAACTTCAGACAGAAAGGCCCACAAACAAACAGCAACTGAAAGCTGCTGCAGTAAAGGCCTGACAGAGTATTAAAAAGGAGGAAACCCAACATCTGGTGATGTCCATGAGTTCAAGACCTCAGACTGTCATTGCCAGCAAAAGGTTTTTAACCAAGTATTAGAAATGAACATTTTATTTTCAGTTATTTCATTTGTCCAATTACTTTTGAGCCCCTGAAATGAAGGGACTGTGTTAAAAATGCATCAGTGCCTCACATTTGTATGCAATCTTGTTATTCAACCCACTGAATTAAAGCTTCAAGGCTGCCCTTCAGCTGCATCTGCATTTAAAATTCCTTGTGGTAATGTACAGAACCAAAATTAGAAAAAAGCTGTCTCTGTCCAAATATTTATGGACCTAACTGTTACAGTGGTACTCCACAGAAAAGCCACTGGTCTCTTGATCAAAAGATATTTCCTCCTTATTGAGGGCAAAACATGCTTTTAGTCCACTCTTTGCATACTCGCTGCAAATTTCATCTAGAAGTGGGGTGTTTCCCAGAGCATCCTCGATGTTGACGTCTGTTACCCTTTCTAGCAGGTATTCCACCACCTCGTCATACCCCTCTCTTGCTGCCACATGTAAAAGAGTCCTGCTGAGCTCATCCACAGCAAAGATGTCCACACCCTGGAATTATGGGGTTTTCGATTGAAACAATAAATAGGATAATGCACTTCCTTTAAGAAGGAAATCCCAAACATCGGGGGAGTGTGGCACTTTGCTTGTTCACAGTACAATGTGTCTAATGTTTGCAATATACAAAAAAAATTTTTTAAACTATAAATAACAGCCGTAATCATACTAAGGAAGATATCAAAGCACCACAGCAGAACATTCAAAGGAATACGCCTTAAAATTAGAAATGACACTAAAACAAATGGGTGGAAATAGGAGTCTGACAGCTGAATTAAAATACATTTATATACAAAAGGAAAGCGGTACTAACACTTTCACTGAAGAAAGCAAGGTAACATCAGCTAAAGACATCAGCTAAAGACTAAAGAGAATCTAGCGCATAGTGTGGAAGAAGCTGAAATTCAGCCCAAAAAGATGATGTTGGAACTAATTAACTTTTTTTTTTTTTTTTTTTATAAATAGACATTAAGCCTGTACTAAAGATGTGAAGAAATCAGTAGATTGGTAGTAAACAGTTGGCCGAAAAAGAGGGTTCATGTCAAGTGCAGTCTGTAGTGAAGTTACTGGAGAGAAAGATGTCGTAGAAATGGTTAGATTTAATGCTGTTCCTGCCATTCTGTAAACAAATGTTAAAGAAAGAAACCTTTTAGAATATCTGGACATACCAATTGGGTGGATAGTTCCTTTTCTGAGGGTTTCAGTGTTCAGTTAAGAGTCAAGCAATAAATTGCAGCGAATCTACTCAAAAAAATTTATCTGCCCACAGTAACAGAATTACGACTAAAAAAAGTTGTAAAGTGCACATTTTGGAATATTTTGGAACATTAAACAACACAAACTGCAAAAATGGACTCCAGAGGAAAATGGGAGGAAGGGCAGAAATGCATGCATGAAAACAGCTTCAAGAAACAATGTGAACTTCAGTACCTGCTCTAGCAGTGCTCCCACTGCTTCAATGTCATTTTGTTTTAGTGGCAGCAAACAGCATCCTCGTCTGCATCATTGCCTGGACAAAAACGATAGCAGATTATTAACGATGGGTCTTTAAAAAGGATGTTACACTGTAATCACAGTGCAAGCCTCAGGTCCAGTTTTTTCAGTGTCTGTTCATATTATTTTTTATAATGTAGCCAATATCAGATTCTAGTGTGAACGCAAAAGAAAAAGCATAGAGATGACACACAGCTCGGTTTATTATTCTAAACATTTCTTTAATCTGGCTTTAAGGCTTTTCACTTTTCTGCAGCCTTTTATTTTCAAATACAGATGAGTGGCAATAAAACCACT